>PNEQ01080680.1:0-18280 GCA_003012365.1 Medauroidea extradentata
TGCTAGATACATCATTGACATTACACTCATGGGGATTTGCACCAACTTTAACAATTTTTTTCTCAAAAACTACTTGGCCCAGGGAGGAAATATTTGGTACAGTTTCATAACATGATGGTATTAGCAAGTACAAAAAGTTTCATTAAAATCTGAGATGGTGGGTGTCATGGCCTGGTTGAACTGAAATGGAATGACCCAATATTCAGTAACAGCTAGTGACATTTTTCAAAGGTTAAACTTTTACTGCTCACTTTATCCCGAACGGCTTATACTATGCTTACATTTCTGTATTATGTTTACTGTACTTTACAAGGTTATTTATGCTAAAAAATTTACAATGGTTAAAAATGTATCCAGAAAATATTTTTCTTGAAAATTTTATTCAGACATTAGAGGACCCAAACATTATCTTCCCCAGGTTCCCAGAAACCTTGTTGCAGGCCTGTTAGCATTCTGCTGTTGTGTAAACTTTATGTGTGTAAGTATATAATACATATTGATATGTTAGAGTTATTTGAGCATCAGTGTTTGATGAAATGTTTTCCTTCCATTACTACATTATGCAGTCTCTGCATCATATCGGTATCACATTCGTGTAAATCAGGCTGATCTTCTGTCACCTTGGTTTTGAGGGGAGGTGTCGGCGTGGTCTACAATCCCCTCCGAGTGATGGAGGGTTAGAAAGGGGAGGGCCAACATGCGAACAGTGAAAACGTATAAGGTTCCAAAGTAATTTGCTGCACTATAGCAGCTATTTCTTACCTCTTCAATGAGCTTGTAAAAACAGTCAAGCCTGTTTCATTGTAGAAAACTGTGTGTATAAATGACATGTTGGTTGATTTTGAGAAAACTGTTGGTTTCATATCTACATTCCAAGCTAACTAAAACAAACAAATATGGCCTGAAAAACAAACAAATATGGCCTGAAAGTAATGATTTTGGCAGATGCATAAACAAGCTACTTTTATAATTTATGTTGGCAAAGATCCAGATGGAATAGGACTTCCTTCTGAACTGAAACAATATTCTAAACCAACACAGGCATTTTTGAGAGTAGCAATTCATTGTTTGGTTTTAACTGCAACATATCTTCTGACAACTGGTTTACCTCGACTGAGTTAGTTGAGACTGTGAAAACAAAGAGTTTTGCTAATGTAGACTCACACACATATTTATATTTCCTCTACAGTTTTAAGCAAAGAAAACACGTCCAGCTGGTTCCTCAAAGCATGGATTCACACAGAAGAGATAAATTATCGTGTGCCGAAACTGAACAGATGTGTTCTGTTGCTTTTCAGAATTCTCCACACCGTTCATATTGACCAAGACACGGTAAACCAAAGGTAATTAAATTTCACAACTCTGCCAAAGAAACGTTTGACAGCTTGGATAAATAATGTGCCAATTATTGTGTGGGTCGATGTGTCCAACGTTGACCAATGGCACTATTCTGTGCCATGTGGACATTGGTGGAGTGAAGTTACATTCTGAACTATTCAATGAAATTACAGTCCTGAGAAATGCCTCAAATATTTGAAGAACCTTGGATTACGACTTGTTATACCACACATCTCATGGCACATTCACAATTATTGTCTAGCTATTAAACTGCGAGAGTTGGTGAGCTACATTGTGGGTGCTCATCTCTCTTCGATAGGCTATAGAGATGCAATTACAGCAGGGAAAAGAAAAATATGATAAATTTGCTGCTCGAAAATGAACAGGAAAACAAATGAGTTGTGTACTGAATGTCAGTAGCCAATATGTGAGAACTACACTTCGTGATTCTGCACTAACTGTGATCCAACGTGAACCAAGTGAAACAAAAAACCTTTTGACAAACACCTCTAGAATTGCTGGTTTGTTAGTTACACATCCTCTTTGAACTCTGTTGTAAAAAGTCAATATTCTATTCAGAAATATTTTATAAAGTTTATTTTAAAGCATTTTGAGTTTTTAGTACTGTATTAAAAATCTCTTAGTTCTTTATAAAAAGATATAATAATAATAATAATAATACATAATAATAATTCATTGTTTAACTTTTCTTTTCATGTTTAAGCATGTAGTAGATAATGCAAAAACATATTTTGTATAATTTTTTCTAATCTAAGGTTGCAGAAAATAAAACATCATTCTGACCCATACTGTACCAGCTGTGCAAGATTAGTCCAAAGTCCACCTTACCAGTTAAGAGTTAAAAAAGCATTTGGCCATCATTTAATTCAAACTAAAGCATAAGCCTTTAATGTGTTTCAATTGCATAATTTATTATAAAAATATAGAATTAGATTGAAAAGTTGATGCTGTAGGAATAAAATTATGAATTTAAAAAGTAGGTATTCATCACCTCTTGTTGGGTTAGGAAATATCTTAATTTATGAGTGGGACACAATTTGTCAGTGAGAGGGATTTTTATTCTTAATGGCTAACTAATTTACAGGGAGGTAGGCATTTTACAAATTAAATTATAGTGTGATAAGGTACTTATTACCCCTTGTTGGGCCAGAATTGACAAATAAATTCTGACTGGGGTGCAATTTTTCAGTGAGCAAAATTTACATTGAAGGCATACTACTAAAAATAAAATGATAGCATGGTACACCATGATTCATGACACCTCTCATTGGTCTAGAGTAAAACATGAATGCAAAATGGGACCTATTTGTCAGTGAACAGGATTTACATTTTTTCACCAACATGCTTAGTTACAGGAAAAGTAATTTGTCGTCGAAACATAAACATTCGCAAAGGGGGTAGACGTCTTGTGAATAAAATTGACCATTTAATGTACTTATCACCTCTTAATTTGCCAGGAAAAAGATTGAAAGCAGAGCAGACCACGGTTTAGTAGTTTGTGGGATTTTCATTTTACTGGCCTAGTAACTTATGAGATCGTAAAGTAATTTTTCAGTATCAGGGGTCCTCCTCTGGGAAGATTTGGATTTTCAAGGTGCAAAATGGTGCTATTTAAGCAGTTTTCATAAGACAGGGTGAGGGAAGGGGGGTATCGTTTGGACTTCTATATATGTCCCTAAGTTGCGTTATGCAGAAAACATACATTTAACAGTTCTTCTAAAGTATGAAATCTTTTTGGATAGCTCTCGCAAAAATTACTAACTCACTAGTGTTGGTTGTGTCTGTGTTTACATCGAGAGCTAAGGAAAAATACACATGAATCATAAATGCATGATTATTGAATACGTAGTTTGTGATGTTAATGTTCATAATCTGATACCAATCCAATATGGTATATGTGAACATGTAATACATTACACAAAATAAATAATACAAATGTTGATTTACTTTTATTTTTGTTTCAGAAGTGCACTATACTGGAGTTCATCAAGAAAATTGATTGTTTCAGTTGTGAACAAATTTCTCCATGAGTAATGTTCTAAAGCATTATGTCTGATATTACAGTTCACTATCACAAAGATTCGTTTCATTGTTTAGAGTAACATTTATGTCGCTTGTGTGTGGCAGTGTAAAATATTTTTTTAAACAGTTGATGTAATAGTATGTTGGTTGTAAATTTTAATCTGTTAAGTTTTTGATGAAACCGTACTCAACATACTTTATATGTGTATTTTTTGTAGTGTGTATAAAGCATGTCAGTGTAAGCATTACCCAAAATGTACGTAATGAAATTTAATAAAAATGTGTTTAGTAAAAGTTGATTTTACTGCACAAGATGTGCTCATCATGATGAGTAGAGTTACAGTTTATATAATTTTCTATTTCTTTACTTTGTCTCTTTTTTTTATCATAAAATTATCAGACAAGCCGCTTCGCTGGATAATAATTTTTTTAGCCATTGTAAAGCGTCTGCATCTTCTTAACCTCGGGTAGCTGGCTGGCCGTGTGCCTCTGTTAATTCCTTCATTTGGCCACTGCGTGTACATTGAGGGAGCAACGAATACCCACTGGCTGGAAGCACAGGAATCTGGGTCAGAGATTATGTTCACCGGAGTCGGCAACACTTGGTCTGCGGTCCACAGCTGGCCCGCATCCTACATGTGTCGTGTGCCACTGCTACAGTATTTTAACTAGGGGGCTGTGTCAGCACGGCAACCCGTATGCGAGCACCAGGACTGCTGCACTTCAAGGTAATGACCACCGCGCCGACCTTCCTGCTTCGCTGACTCCTGGATGACATCCAATATGTTGTCCTTCAAAGATGGTCAGTCTCCACCAGTCCACTCCCTATCTCGCCATCCCCCCAACTGAAGCATACAAGCAGGCATGTTTTCCAAAAGTACTAACAAAAACGACAATCAAAACTAAGGTCCCATGGAAACCATTTAACCTCCTCCCAACTGAATAGAGACACAGAAAAGTTTATGTCCAAGGCTGAATACGCCCTACTGGCTAAGTAAAGTTGTACCGTAGTTTGACTGGCCATGGAGAGGAAAATTATAGACATCTGCAACAAATCATAATGGCAATTTTATGTTAATATTCTTTTGATGTTAGACCATTGTCAATATTATATTTTCACTAATTTTCAACTAAACCACAGTAAGACAGATTAAACATGAACATATCAAAACAGAATGCAGACCCTTTAAAATACACGATACAGTTTATGTATACAACAGAACTCTGTACCAGTAACCTTTTTTATTTCAACTGCTATCACCCCTCTCCACTTCCATGCGTGCCCTGCTGTGTTGAACTACCTCAGGCTTATCACCACTGTTAACCCCGCCTCCTTGCTGCACCTAGGAAACTTTCACCATCTGGGCTTACCTCGCCTTAAAATGCTTTCTTTCTTCTTCAACCTGCAGCACTTCGCCACCCTGGTTACTTATACAGGCCTTCAAGGACTCCAACATTAACTACCTTTTTAGTAAAGAAATGTCCTACTATTGCTTATTGTTTCCTACTTTTGCTATTTTTCACGTCCATTTAATGGCAGAAGTACAATTTTTTTTAAAGATTTTCTACATTTATGTGCAAGGTAAAGTAATGTCATTATGTAATCAAAAAGTATCAGAGTATCTAAGAAGTTATTAATTTGATGTTAGCTCCAGTGAAGAATAACTTACGGGAAGGTGTCGTTTACAGTTGGTTCGTACTGCTATTGGGGAAAGATATTGCAGAATTTTGGCAAGAGTTGCTTTGGTTTAGTTAATGATTTACACATCTTCTTTAAGTTGTATCCTGTGAGGAAAGAAGAGATGCATGAAATTCAAATTGATCTTCAATTTGTTGAAGTGCCTTTCTTAAAGCATGTTGAAATATTTTCGTTCTTGCTGCACACAAAGTCATTAGCCAGTGGTCAGCTCTGAATAAATACCTACTTCATCTCAGTTTTCAAGCATAGCAAGATACTCAAGATCTTTGAAGTGTTTGAAATACATTCATTTAAAAACTTGTTCAGTTACATTTCATTCTTTATACTTCAAGACCTTTCATAAAGTTATTCTTTTGTGTCATAGAGAAGAACATTTAATACACGTGCTTTATGAAAAAATGTGCACACTTGTGAGACTTTTTTTTTTTTTTGACGCTTTGATAACGCTAATGAGCAGGATTATAAATAATTTCAGGACATTGTAATATTTAAAGTTTCTTTGTCCAGAGATGGTGTTGGCCAGTACTGAACTAGAAGTCAGCTATGTGACCAGAAATTTTAAGGATAAGATGAAAGAAGAAACACATTAAGTTCTCTTGTACTCAGTGAGGAAATTCTACCATACGGCTACGCAATATGAATATTTCTAAGCTACTATTGGGGAATAAAGTTATATAAAATTCCTCTTGTCTGTATTTAAACTACATAAATTATCATTTGTGCAGTAGAGCTGTAAAAAGTCTTGCAGAATCTGTACCCTTTCCCGGCTGTCTCCTGATTCGCATAAGTGACCAAAGACAGATACAGGCAACGGGATTTCGGCGCCAAGAGGGTGTGATGCGAAGGTGTTATTTTGAACTGTAAGGCAATTGAAAATAACGAGCTGGCGTTTGACCACCGGACGTCGTCAGGTCGTGCGACGCAATGTCTCCAAACTTTATAGTAAGAACTAATACAAAGTAGAGAACCGTCGTTAATCAAGAGTTGACTAGAATTGTGGTTTTAAGCATTCTATGAGTTAAGGCAGCAGACCACTGACAACTACGACTAAATAAATATTCAGCGTAACATAGTAAGGTATCAGTGATACTGTCGGATGTACAACTATCTTGTTTAGAATTGTGTTTGTCAACTTGTGCAATAACTGTCACACATCAAGAGGGCGATAGGACTTCACTGTTCCTTTAAAATTGGGTATACCGATTTTTATTTAATAGTCCTAATCCTGTCTGTAACTGAGCATGCTGGTGCAATTCATCTGTAACTTAACACTAAATATTCAAAACATTTGTGACGTGCACAATGATTACCCTACCATGTACCAGCAGCAATAGCAATTAATTGGTATAATTTCTGAATATCAAAATTAACCAGTCATGCGACCATTCATTCTCCTCGGCACAGTGTCACGAAGTCGATGGAACTATAATGAGAAAACAATAGTCAATGTTACTGTTTATATGTAAATAAAACTAAAATGTGTATGTTTAGTCTCTGTGGAGGGAGCAGGTGCAGCTTCTGAGCAGCAGCCTGGCTCCGCATCCCCACCCCACTTGTGCGAACCACCCTTACCTGTTGGTGGAGAAGGGAAAGTGCCGCCTGTACAAATTAAGATGCAAATGCTAATTATCATAATATTAAGTAGTATATAAGGAACATTAGGATTTAGGAGCCTCAATGGTAATTATTATCAAGTGTAATGAGTGAACATTAATGTGAAAATTAAATAAATGTGGCAATGACAAGAATTTACTATCCTCGAGGGGCGGGGCTATTTTGAAAAGCTGGCTCCTGATTGACCCAAGGGAACCAAAGCCTGCAGGACAAGTGGCGGGGATTTTGGCACCAGACAGGAGTAACGCGGGGGAGTTGAACGGGAGATAGAGACACAGTTGAGGACGACGGACCGGGGTGTTACCGCCGGGCGTAGGCTCAAGCGTCGCGACGCGGGGTAGAAGCAGAGTTTTTAAAGCCAACTGACGGCGAACCGGGGTGTTACCCCCCGGGCGTCGATCTAGGCGTCACGATGCATTAGCATTAGGGTGCTGTAGAGTCACGAACGGCGAGATACCTGGGGTGTTACCGCCATGGCCGATTCGCGAGTCGCGAGATTGACCAGTCGTGTTGGCGGAATTTAAACCGGCCGATTAAACCACGCCAGGAGAGGATAGTGACGACTTGCTATCTGTCATAAATAGAACTAACTGAGTTTTATTTACTCTTGCAAGAACATCACCAGTAGCAATTAGTAAGACACATAAGGATTGCAGCCAGAGGGGCGTCGCAACTTGGCGCACCAACTAAGGGTCTAAAGAACCGCACACCTTATATAGTCTCTTGTTCGAGCCGTGAGCGACGTAGGATGAGAACGGACTTTTCCGAACTGTGATTGTAACATGATATTGTCCCGGCCGAGACTCGCCCTGAGCTGTCGTGTACGCGCCGGAACCTGAATACTGCCAGAACTGAGGCGCGAACCGCGGGTGCCGTGAACGAGAGTCGACCGAGGACAGAACGAACAGACGACGTCCCTGGACGAGCGACACCGCGGAGAAGTGACATTAGCTGCCAGAGTCGATGGCGGAGACAGCAGCGACGGAGAGATGTTGGGTGCCTAGCTTGGGCGACGAACAGCGACCTCCTGCTTCCAGAGTTCGGCGGTGCGAGGGTCTACGACCCACTGACAGCACCACGTCAACACATGCAGATTGGTGAGCTAAGAACTCCTATTTTCTCTCAACTTTACAGAGCCATTGATGAGTTCATCGGGACCGACGACTGCAGTTTGGTGTGTGTAAGTGTAACCTATTCAGCATGTGTGATGTATATTTCATCTTCTACAGGTCAGGTGGTCTGTAGTAATAATATTTATTGTATATATTTATGTGCATATTATGTATTAAGGGTCGCCTGACGGCATTCATATAACCCGGACTGGTCGGATCGCCGTGTACCGATGGATACAGAAGGTAACTGGTCAGCCGAGGATAATGTCTCTTTAAGAAGTCTCTGTAGGGGCGAGAGCTGTCGGCGAACGAAGGTTTAGGGTCACCGGGCGGCGCGACACGGTTAGTAGTGTGGAAAATGGAGAGACGAGACAGGAAAGTCAGAGTAACTACAACAGTTTGCGGGCAGTACAGGATAGTTCGCGAAGTGAGTACAATACTCGAAGTTTTATGTTACAAATGCAGGCACTTTTCGAGCGGCAAGCCGAACAAACAAGGCAGCAGTTGGGAGAAATTAGAGACACAATGAGAGGATACATAGGACAGGTAGACGAAAAATTGCAGGCAGTGGAAGGTCTCCTCGAGAGGCGCGGAGAAGAGCGGCATGAGGCATTAACGACGGAAATAAGCCGGGTTGAAGGTAAAATTGACAACCATGTAACCTCCTGTATGGAAAACGACCAGGTATTACGCGAGCAGGTAGAGGAACAGAGCACCACGGTTGTGTCACAAATAAATGCAGCTGCCACACAGTTAGGTCACACTCAACAGGAGGCGGAGAAAATGTCTGCAGAATTAAACGCATTAGGAAATCGTGTTACAGGGCTGGAAAATTGGCAGGCTTGCACCTTCACACGAAATACGACAGACATCGGGCGCGCTCAAACTGCGTTTATCCCAAACATTGACAGGATGATACCTGCTTTTTCAGGCAAATCAACCCATGCACGTCCAGTCAGATTCATAAGGCGCACGCATAAATACTTGAGTAATGTGTGTGTACCTGATGCGCTGAAGGTTGAACTTTTTTTATCCAGGCTGATAGATTTGGCTAGGTATGGGGACATAGAATGTCAGAGAAATGGGATACATATCAGCAGTGTCGGGAGGCATTCACGAAACGGTACTGGATCACTTTTGAACAGGACAAGTTGATACAGCATATATTCCAAGGCCGTTACCATCCTGAAGGGGGAGTTGGTATTGCCGATTATTTACGAGAGTTAGTAGAAGAATGCGAATTCCTAGACACACCATTTTTTGGAGAACGTTTGGTACATTATCTCGGCACTTGCCACGATATTTATGTGACGCAGCCATAACAGCGGGAATTAACGACTGCGAAGCACTTTTGGAAATCGTTGAGAAGTTTGAGTATCACTCAGTAGGTCGAACACACTATATGGCTAGGGCACAAGAGAGGGAGAGTATTGACCATAGAGTGAAGGATAAACTGTGGAGGCATGGGACACAAAGGGAGAGAATGTCAGCTAGTCTGCCTTGTCACTAACTCGACACGCCCTAGCAGGAGCGTTGGGAAGGGGAGAAAAGTGTGTTTCGTCCAACAGCGCCCCCCCGAGCACAACGAGTGCATTCACGTGGTCCAAGTACATAAGGCAGACTTGAAACAGGGAAACTTATAGGAGCCCCGGGTGATAACCTCCCGTGGCCAGGGCCACAACATTTCAGAGAGGGTAATATGATAGTGCATGGTTGTGAGTTAGATATGGAATTAGACGAGGTAACCATGCCGGAAGATACGGAAATATCCTCGGACACTTCGTGGGTAGTTCCGAATAATTCTCCGTCCCTCAACATAAAAATAGAGAATATGTCCGTGGAGGCAGTTATAGACACTGGTGCACGAGTATCAGTTATAAATAAAGTTTTGATTGACGACTTGATACGTCCAGGATATGAGAAAGGTATGGCAACTCTCTCTGTGACTGGAGTAACTCTGATAGGGGTTACGGGTGCGCGGAATAAGACAGTGAAACAACAGGTAGTCGACGAAGTATGTATACAGGGTGTGAAAGTTCTAGTTAACTTCTTAGTAGTGAAAGGTTTCAATGTGCGATGTTTGTTAGGGACAGACTTTGTTGTTAGGCAGTGTGCGCAGATCGATTGAGAACAGGGTATGGTCTCGCTGCTGGTAGGGGAGAAACGACACTCATTTCACTGGCCTGGTGGCGGAGGAGTGCAAGGTGATATCCCTACATCAGGCTGAGTGTGGAACAAAGGAGTGATGCACTTATAGAATCCACTGTATGCGATAGCACCGTGCGAGTGTCGAACAAGGGTCCTCGCGCAGAAAACCGCGGCGACACGGACAACGGACTGTCGCTAGAACGGCAGGCAGAGTTACAGACGCTTATTGATTGTCATAGAGACGTGTTTTCTGAGTCGCCCGGGAAAGTGAATATCTACGAGACTAAATTTCGTATTAGGAAAGATCCGCCATTCGTCTGTCAGACGTATCCCATTCCGGCGGCAGCGCGCCCAGCGGTCGAGAAAGAGTTGAAACGATTACTTCAGGCGAGCATTATAGAGAGAAGCGACTCCGAGTATATTAATCCATTAGTGGTTGTGCCGAAGAAGGACGAGACCGTGCGAATCTGCCTGGATTCGAGACGAGCTAATATGCTAATAATGCCAGAACGAGAATCGCCTGAGCCGGTACACAAGCTATTGCAAATATTTGCGAAGTGCAAATATTTCTCAAGGATAGATTTAGTCGCATCTTAACTGCTAGTATCGTTACACCCTGAGTCGAGGAAGTACACAGCATTCCAGTATGGCGGACGTGTGTACCAGTTTCAACGGCTGCCTTTTGGCATAAATTTAAGTGTGTGTCACTTTATGAAGGCGTTAGAGTCGGTACTGGGGTCGGAAGTAATGAATTACGCGACTGTGTACTTATACGATATAGTCATCGCGTCCGCGACGTGGGAAGAGCATGTGAACCAGCTTAAACAAGTTTTGACGCGGCTAGAGCAAGGCGGCATGACAGTAAATCGCGACAGGTCGGCTTTCGGGCGTAAGGAGGTAGCATTTCTGGGGCACCGTGTAGATAAAGGTGGCGTGCGAATAGATCCGGACAGAGTAAAGGCTGTATCGGAACTGCCACCCCCACGCAGCCGGAAACAACTCCAGAAGTGCTTGGGCATGTTAAATTTCAACCGGAAATTTGTACAAGACTATGCCAATTTGGTTGCACCATTGCAAAATCTTCTCAAGAAAAACACTAAATGGCAGTGGACTAAGACAGGGCAGGCCGTGTGGGATACCGTACGAAATTGCGAACCACGCCAATATTGCATCATGTAGACTGGACGCGCGACTGTATAATATCGTGTGATGCATCCGGAGTTGCGATTGGCGCAGTACTGTATCAGCTGGATAGCGACGGACGGGAGTGTCCGATTGCATATGCGAGCCGAAGCCTGACAGAAGCGGAACGCAACATGTCAATAACCGAGAAGGAAATGCTGTCGCTTGTTTATAGTTGCCAAAAGTTTCGGTACTTTATTTACGGGCGGCGAACAATAGTACACACGGATCATAAGGAGCTGGTTTACATGAATAAGTTCCGTCTGCTGCATGGACGAATTACCAGGTGGGTATTGGTTCTACAGGGATACGACTTGGACGTACAGTATACGCCCCCGTCACAACAGCTCGTCGCCGATACACTCTCGCGGTACCCATACAATGCAGACATGATTGATAACAGCAGCCACAAGGAGTTTCAAATGTTTAGGGGGCAGTAACTATTACAAAATGTAGGCAATAAGTGGGGGAGAAAACTGACAGAACAACAAGCAGCTGACACAGCGATTGTCGCCATTAAGGGAGCATATCCAGGGTGTACATTGTTATTTTGTATCTTCAGTATGTCGAGAATGCCATGTTGTAGAGTTAAAGTTAGTTGTAAAATTGTCTTATGTTTCAATGTAAGCTAGGAGATCAGATGGCGTCTAGGAATTAATAGTCACTGGTTTGGGTAAGAAAGTACTTAGCGATCGATGGTTCGGGTCGGCTGTAATATGTCATTTGGGACAGGGTCCTTTAGAATAGAATGCAGGCAGTACGACACAGCAGGGGGTTTTCAGCCATCCTCTGCCAGGACGTGTGAGGAAGATGTAAGAGCAATGTTGTAGTAGAGAAGTTATTACCAGGGACGCCTTGGGTTAGTCAGTCTGTGTATTTTAAGCGCAATAGGTCCACTGACGAGGGTAGGACAGACAGCTGCTCTTTCGGGAGAATTTCGAACGACTTGCACGTGTGTGCCAACGCGACCAGTTCGCCACCCCACAAACTAGAATGGCTTCAGGCCGCCCCGAAAAAAAAATTTTTTTGTAAATAGTTTTGACCACCCTGACCGATGGTTACCACAAGATAAAGGAAGACTATAGGGAAAGAGAACACTGAAAGATTAGAATTTTTCAAACTGGTTGAGTTGCTTTGTTATAAAGACACAATTAGATATAAACATTAGAAGCTTTACTTTCTCATTGGATCTGCGAACAATAAACTAATAGACAGGACTTGAATATGCATAGGACCGTGGTGGGAATATTACCAGGTGGAACCGTCATAAGTGCGCGCAGGTTTAGGTTAAGGGAGGTGCATGCCTTAGAAAGTATATATACATACCTGAAATTAAATAATTAGGGGTCCGGTAGCCCTTCCCTGGAAAAATTTGGATTTTAAGATGCAAAATATCACTATTGCAGGAGTTTCCAAACCAAAGAATTGACTTACCACCAGGGGCGTCATTTAGGGGATTTAGAATTTTAAGTGTATAAAACAGAACTCTTCAGAATATTACCTTGCTAGAACTGTAATTTAAATATTTTTACCATTGTGATATGAGACAACTTCTGAATGCGGTATGATGTATACA
The DNA here is from genome assembly GCA_003012365.1 of Medauroidea extradentata. NCBI lineage: Eukaryota > Metazoa > Arthropoda > Insecta > Phasmatodea > Phasmatidae > Medauroidea > Medauroidea extradentata. The sequence goes on from PNEQ01080680.1 coordinate 12,713, forward strand.
TTTTAATTGTTACTTAAGTTGCTTTGACAATAGTCAAAAGTGGCAGGAAACTATAAATTATCTGAAACGGAAAAAAAGTTACTAGGCTTTTGAAAGTGCTAATTTTATCTCGAACCACCTGTACCTACCTTATCGCTGCCTTCTGGATGGGTGGGCACCGTCCAGTCGTCCTTGACAGGCATACAACTAGAACATGACTCAGGTTACCTTAACACCTGGAAATATCGGATTATGTAAACCATCATTGTCGGCGAGCTCTGAGAAAGTTCTGGGCATCTGTTTAACTTTACCCGGCTGAGTTTAGTTTTAACTTTAGACATAAGGTTTCATCTTGGGGGTGACATGGGCTGTTTCCGAATATTGGCTTAAAGAATCCCTTAGGGTAAGGGATCCATAGAAAGTGCAGTCTAGTGGATGCCGCCATTTTGGCTTAGTTGCTGATGCACCCCTACATACATTCAGTACCAAGGGATGCGACGCTCGCATCCACTGTCGCACCTATACGTCCCTTAGCTTCGGAATTTTGTCGTTAATTTTTATATTATTCTTTATACTGAACTGGAGCATTGGGTACAGTTTATTAGCTGTATTTGTTTTACTGTAGCATATTAATGTGAATATATTGTGTGTTAAAAGCAATTTTGCTTGAAATATAAAAATCGTTACACATGTAGTTTACGATAGGTAGGTACTATTTCATTTACTACATTATACACATTGATTATTCCGCGAAATGCATTTTCTTTATACGAATTCGTTCATTAAACATAACGTGTCCTAATAATCAGGAGACGGCATGTTGGGAATTCTTTGAGGTCGGCGTGTATATGCCAGATTTGCACGAACAATACGTTATTGTTGGTCAACATACAACAACAAGTAGATCGAGTAAGGTTTTCGTAAGTGCCTCGTTTGGTATTGATACTGTAGAATGAATAGGTTTCAATGAAAACGGCTACGTGCGTTGAATTCGGGTGTAAAGAGAGAACAGGTACGTGAAATACATCTGCTACTGTTACATTTCATGAGTAAAAAGGCCTTGTTTTACATTAGCATAGTGTAAATTATGTGTTTATGCAGATAAACCTAGTGAACATGAAAAAATAGCCACATATATTGTTTATTTACGCATATTTACGTCACTGACGACGTGCAACTGCTTGCTAATAGCAATAAAATAAACACATTTGCACACAAAATGTTTATAACATAGCAGAGACTACTCATTTCCCACTGTTTGAAGAGTGGTATCTAATTTCTGACACAGAAGCGGTAACAAGACGAAATCCTAGTGCTTCACAGGTATCTCCAGGGCTTCAAGTGTAGCTACATTTTCTGTGATGATGGTTATCAACTTTCTCAGTGATGTGGAAGAGTCACTTGAAGCTGAAGGGGAAAACAGCGATGCTTCCACGCAAAGCAGAACAATTAATATCTGTTCTCAAATGTATCAAGCTGCATTTTTAAGGTAATCTAAAAGTTTGCATCTGCTATTGGTAGATACTATTTCATACTTAACGGTCCCCCTTTAAGGGAGGACCCCAGATAAGATAACTTTTCAACAGATGTCAAGTCGGGGTGGTTGGTGATAAGTATGGAGAACAAGTTTAGAAATTTACTGACGGTTTGGCTTCTCCAGAAAAATATGGAAGCTCTATTTTTGGGAGTTGAACTTGGGCCTTAGAGCTAGGAGAGGTAGCATAAGCAACACGTTGTTAATTTTCATCAAATGACTGTAAAAGTGTCATGGTGTAATTATTCCTTCGGTAGAATTCCTCTAGGCGGGCTGCACGAGCAACCGCATTAAAGTCAGTTGCACCATCTCCAGAAACTCCAGGAGTGAGGTAATTAGTTTAAAAATTCGATTTTATGCCAGGAAGAGTGCGCATAGTAGCGCGAAACAGATTGCACTGCGTGGGATCCTTAACGACTCATTGAGCGAGATCGTATGCTCGTGTAAGTCGGCCTTCTGACAAGCGGAGACGTAACAAAGCTGCCTTGAGATCTACCATGATTTATGACGACACTAATGAGACAAGGAAAGTCAAGTACGTCACTTAGTTTGTAAGATAAAATGAAAGATCAATTGCAACTTCGCACCAAAATGAACTGTAACAACACTGCCGAAACACAACCTCACAAATTACCGTCCACATGATAAAGGAAATGAAACATGCGTTTACATGTCATTTTAATTTCCGAGTAAAATGAAGTTGTTTAAATTTATGTTAATTGATTGAACCACTTGTAAACATCGAGACCGCGTGCATCACAAATACACGATCCCGCGATGCCCGACACCGAATACCCGTAAACACTGCAACTAAACTAAATCGCCTATGAAACCCGGAATTTATCGCTTCGGAGGATCATTGTTTGAATTTGAATGAATCTAGACAGTCTACAAAACAAAAGCACTCCACTTGAACAATAGCAAAACGTCGAAGCAACGGCCGTAGGAGAACAGGTCTGGACACTCGCCTGGAAACTTGACCACCTTGTTGTTTGACAGCAGTTCTCCAAGTTACCGAGAGTGTTGTGTGTCTTTGGCGCTGCAATCAGGGCGGTCGGGTTCAAACTCCGCCCACTTCTCTCTCACTTTTATTCCAGTGTTTACATTTAAAAAATAAACCATACATAAAAATGTATTTTTAATCCATTTATGAAACACTTCCTTCGCTCACAATCCTAAAGCATGGCTCCAGTGTTATTTATTTACTTTATAATGTAAACAATAAAAAGAAAGGCCGGAGTTTGAGTCCGACCGCCCTGATTGCAGCGCCAAAGACGCATAACACTCTTGATAACTTGATGAACTGCATCCAAACAACATCCAAACAGCATCCAAACTTCTACGACAGTGATCGAAACAACAAAGCTATCTCTACGCCATCTTGAGTACACAAAATAGTGTTTTTTTTATTAATTTACAGAATACATTCTTCCAGTGGCATCACTAACATAGAAGAACCAAGGCGGTAAGTTCAAGTATATAAATGTCAATCACTATTTGCACAAAACAGAGGCCTCAACGTCATCCCTTTCCAACACACTGCAAAGCATTTGAAGGGCATGGTAGGCGATAGACTTAAGGTCCTTGTATATAACAATAAATCATTTCTGCATTGTTTATTTTGCCTGTTTTTTAATTATATATATATCTGAAGGACTTATTTGGTCACTTGGATGCTGGTTTCATAATCTTCATTAAAAATAAATTATTTTAATTGAGTTATGAATGTAAATCTTTTCGCACCCCACATGCTGTGCTAGTACATCAGTTTCCATACTCTCACAGGTCAGATATAGGTAGCATGCCAACGTTACATCATTATTGTACACACTAATCTAAATATACTAACTGTGTTGTAGTTTACTTACATTCATGGGCGTGACTGTGAGGGGGAGAGAAATAGAGATTGCTAAGCTACCCAGTTATTAACTAGAATATTCTAAAATATTTTACGAAAAAAGCTCTAGAGATATCGGAGGGAAAAAGCGGATTTAGCCCTCTTTACAATGTAATGCTCAATACGCCAATGTGCAGATTGCTTGCTAATCAACACTGGCCGACTTGGCTCCATCTTGCACGTATGTCTTCCAGTGATTAATCAGCGAGCGCTCAAGCCCGCTTAATCACGAGCCACTCGTTTATTCAGTGACCTGCCTTTGTGTTGGGGTCAAAGGTGCTAAACTGGTACAGAGACTGTTTTGCAACATGGATACAGTATTTACAATTTGTACAGTGGTGTATCAAGATATTGTCAAGGGTCGTTATAACTGGCATGGGTCATTGTTCATTACAGTAAAGCAACATGCACAGTACATACAGATGTTAGTAATCATAAGGCATTATGTTCAAGGTGACAACCTGGGTTAGTTTTAAGGGGTGTGATAGACTATTTTATTGTATTTTCAGTTTTTGAACCATAATATTTATTCAAAACGTATTTTAATAATTTTCTCTTCGACAAAGCATAGGACATATTCTTGAAAAATAGCTTGACACCAATTATAACGGAATTCATTATTTTGTCATGCAGAATCGTTGCAAAAGAATTGTAGGTTAACTTTAAAGTATTCACTTGCTATGATTCTACATGACAAACTAACGAAAAATTCCATTATTATTTATGTAAAGTAGATTTTTAAATGTTTGTTGCAATGGAAGTTTACAATTAGAACTTATTGGTTTGTGAACATACGCAATGACGTATGAGCAATGGCGTATGTCAACAAACCAATTAATTCTAATTATGTCAAGTAGTTTATAAATAACATATTCAATGCTTTGTCGAAGAGAAGAATTTGATAATACAATTTAAATAAATGTTATAGCTCAAAAACTGAAAATATAATAAAATTGTCTAAGACACCCTAAGGGATCATGCACATCACGCCTCACCTTAGTCTCAAGGCGTAATTCAGTGAACTCACCGACAACCAGCCTCTAGAAGACATTCAGTGCTGACTTTATCATTTCATGACGTAATATTAGAGATAAATTTGTATTGTACACGTCTATACCTTTTTAATGGTTCTGTGTCACGATTTTCGTATCTAGAAGAACCCCAAAAACACTCATTATCGCCATTTTAGGAAGCGTAAATATTAGCTTTAGATATACGTCGTGGACCTACAATGGGTATACACATGTGTAACGTTCTTTGAATTCTATTCCTAAGAAGATACAACTCACACACTAAGCAGTTTCCGAATAATCTTTTAACAGTCGAAACTCTGCACATCGCTCGGAGGCCTTAGCAGGCGGCCACATCTACAAAAGTTTAAAGCATTGCCTCATATATTTCGCGTTGATTTAAAAATATAATTTCTTAAGTTTTCAAGCACGGCGAAAAGTAGGACATAGGAAGGACGGTAGCAACCTTAAGATGGGTTTACGATTGATAACATAAAAGTAAGCATAGAACATAGCTCGAGCGTACAAGAACTTATTTCCGTGTTTTCGAACATATAGATTCACGTTTGGTCAAAAGTGGTCGTGTGCATAGTGATGCTGACATAGGGAACTATAATTTCTTGTGCGGACGCAATAGGACATCAATCTTTCAGAGCAAATCAACAAGATGGCGCCTAGTGAGAGTAATGCTGAATTAATGCTGAAGAAAAAAAATGTGATATTGAATATTAGGTGCGGTAAATGTAAGAAAACGGTTAGAAACGGTATTCTTTGTGATTTTTGCGACCAATGGTATCATTTCAGCAAATGCAGTGATGTTAGTGAAGAAAATCTACCTCAAATATCGGACTGGTCGTGTGTACATTGCAAAAGTAAAGCACAAAATGGCGATGTAAGTGAATGTGATGAAAATACTCCGGTATTTACTCCGAAGCGAGGGGAGGAAGAGCTTGTGAAGCAGCTGGTTAATGAGTTAGCCTCGTTACGGGAAATAATACGGGTCTTACAAGATGAACTAAATTCGGCTCGCGAACAATCAAAAAGTGCTAGTGATCCAAACATGTGGTCATCAATAGTTAAAATGGGAAGAAACAACACAGGTAAAAAGCATGTAGACACATATCAGATTCCTCTACAAAACAAGTATG
>PNEQ01080681.1:0-18264 GCA_003012365.1 Medauroidea extradentata
AATATTTTGAAGTGAATATCAACTCTCTATCCCGAAGGGTTCGATAGATATCGATAGTTGATTGGAAACACATTTAACGTCTTTTCAGCCCCTTAAAAGTTGAACTTCGAAAAATCCTTAAATTGGCTAATATGCATTTTTACAAGTGTCCTATTAAAGTAAAAATCACGATGATAGGCCGTCGGGTTCGAGCTCTATCTACGTTTCTTCGGAAACACATTTCACGCCTTTTCACCCCCTTAGAGGTCGAATTTCGAAAAATCCCTTCTTAGTGCTCGCCTACGACCTGTAGGGAACCCCCACAAAAAATTTCACGATTCTAGGTCCAGTGGTTTGGGCTGCAGTTTGATATGTCAGTAAGTCAGTCAGTCAGTCAATCAGTCACCTTTCATTTTTTTATATATAGATATAGATTCCTGTGTCATTTTTTATGATAGACGGTGTAACCGAAGTAACAGTCACGGTGTATATGTATATTTTGGTGACGTATATTTTTAGCCTAAATTCCGAAGAAAAAAGTAAACTTATTTCTGTCTGTGTGCTTGTGTGTGTGTGTGCCCCCCTAAAACGTTTGAACCAGTAGACCAAATTTCATCAAATGATGTTCTTTGTAATCTAAATTGACATTTTTCGATCAAGTTAGACATGTAAGGAACAAGGAACTGTACTTTAGAGTTCCATCAAACTTAGTACACATAAACTATACACAAAGCTGACACAACTCTTGTGTATTTCGTTCGTCGTGGGGTCATATTTTCAAAATGACGGCTTTTTTATTGTATAACTTATCTTAGACAATACTTCAATACTTTTCAGAATCTCACCGAACTTGGTACACTTATACAACGTAGAAAGCTGACTTCAATATTGGGTATTTAGTTCATAATGAGTTCATTTTTTTTTTTTTCAAAATAGCAGCCATTTTTTAATTTTTAGCGTAGAACTACATATCTTAGGAAATATTTTTTTCAGAATTTCACCAAATTTGGTAAATGCGTTGTTCATACAAATCTGACTTTACTGTTAAGTATTTCGTTTTATCTGTGCTGATGATTTGAGAATTACTGCCAGTTTTATATTTTCAGCATGCTATTGAATATCTAAGGAAATATTTTTCAGAATATCACCAAATTTGGTAAACATATACGACATACAAATCTGACTTTACTGTTGTGTATTTTGTTCATGCTGTGTTCAAATTTACAAATGGCGGCTAATTTATATGTTTAGTATAGTATTACATATCTTAGGAAATAGTATTCAAAATATTATCAAACTTGGTACACATATACTGCACACAGAGGTGTATTTAGTTCATTCTGTGTTCATATTTTCAAAATGACAACCATTTTTATATTTTCAGCATAGCATTACATATCTTAAGAAGTATTTCATAGAATTTTACTAGACTTTGTACACACACACTGCATACAAAGCTGACTTAACGTTTGCATTTATCGTTCATCCTTTTACAATATTTTGAAAACGGTGGCTATTTTTTTTACATTTACTTTAGAAATACATCTCAGAAATTATTTTCTCTAATTTTATTAAACTAGGTACTGGCAAATTACATAGAAGGCTGACATATATTTAGTATATGTCATGTATCATACGTCCAAGTAAATATTTTAGTTGATCTTGCTAGAATCCGTAAACGTTTTTAATTTTCAGGGTTAATTTGCACCCACTTTGAGGAAAGGAGGTTTATCAATTATGCTGGCAATTTCTTGTTAATTATTATATGACACATAAATATCTTCAAAAGTGCTTACTTTATCTCGAACCATCTAGAATTTAGGTATGAGTAAGATTTATTACCAGCTTTTACATGTTGAATTAATCTTCTAGACAAGTGCGACAGTTCTGCACAAATGAGCACAGACACGTGATTGTTGCAAGGATACGGCTAGATGTAGGATGTGCTTGTTTTGTCGCAGGTGGCTTAACTATACGGAAGAATGGCTGGACCTGCAACGGGAATTTGCTGAATAGAAATGACCTGTGTAAGCTCTGCATGTGCTTCGACGATTTATGGGTCTGTCAGAGCGGTTGGTGCTACAATGGCGAGCTGGTTCCGAATGGTCCCAACGGCAATGACATCATCAACGGCGATGGAATAGAGATCCCAAATGGTGGAGACAATGGAAATGGTAACGGTGTTCCTAATGGCTATCCTCCAGTAGTAATACCTTCGGAAATATTACCAGAACCCTTGTGGTGGCCTAGAAGGCTGTGAGCAGACAAGCTTGTGAGGAACCTCGCAACTGCCCCGAGTCCTTCCGGGGCAAGCGGTAGCGTCATTGGATCACACTCGCGACCATCTGAATCCAGCACTGCACATGCCAGCAATATTGTCTTGTAAACCGAGAAATAAACCATAATTACACACACGTCTCTCTATCATTCGTAGAACCTTCTCCTTTCACTTCATACCACAGTAAGCAACAAAACAAAACTTGATCCAATTACATTCGAGTATTTTTTTTATAATACGGATTTTTGTACGACCTTAACGGCAACATTGTCAAATTTAAGCGTCCTCAATATGCATTAACCCTGTACAAACATATAGTAGTGTAATCTCCCTGAACCAAATAATCAAACAATAAATAATGTTTTTTGGTAACACGTCGATGTTTGTGCTGACTAATATTGCACAGCTAGAAATGACTGCAAGAAAAATATAGTGACTGTTTTACCATGGACATCCTGACGGTGTTAACGATTTTACCAAATGCCACCCAAAAGAGGTGAAAATTAAAATTAAAATCAGTTTTGGATAAAGTGTCTGTAAATAGCAAACCTCTGGATGTTTAGATATCCATGTAATTTATGCTGATCAATGAAGTTTACTGAAATATTTGAAAAATAATAGTAAGATAATTTTTTTTTAATTTACACCCATAAGAATGAAAGTTGTTTAAGGTGGTAAGTTGAGTTGCCAATGAATCGCCGGTGTTCCTCAAACAAATTGGTTATCATTGTTAGGAATAGAACATGTAAAATTACTAAAATGGTGATTTTAGGAATGTTTTGAAATTCGACCCTTAAAGTGGCGAGTAGATGTGAATAGTCACGTAATCGCAGTTCTGATATTGTGGAGTTCAGAGCAGAGTCCAGGAACCACTGATGACGTCACAAACCGCTATCTGCGGCTGTATTGGATGATGTAATGGCAGCCACATTAGATTTAAATGAACTTAACCTTGAAATTAATGTCAACGAAGATCAAAATTTTCAAAAACATTGAAGAAACGTATACAATTTCGAAAAATGTTACAAAACATCTTAATTTCTATCTGTCATCTTGTGTACGATTTCTGCTGTCAATTATTTTTATTAGTGCAATATTTTCACATTGTCTACTCACCGGCTGACATTTGTGGTTTGTGTAATTTACTTCTTATACCCGATTGTCATTTGTCTGAATGCTTGCTGGCTTTTACATTAAATAATATAAAATTTAAATTAAAATTTTTTGTCAAATATTATTAAAAAGCTTGCACGCAGGAACATTTAATCGACCCTAGATGAAAACACTTCTTAAAAAAATGCGGACAGCTTCCGATTCCTACAACATGCACCAAGCTACTGGCAAAATATTTTAAAACCACACAAATTTACTTGGACTTCCGCCCAATCTACCCGATATCATCCTTTACTCTCTCTTCACCCCAATTTCATATGGAAACTGCCGTATTGAGCATAGAGGTCACTATCGTGAATGTGTGTATACATAGAGCTACCGAAATTTTTATTTTTTTTTCAGAGTGTTTTTTTACTTTAAAACTGTCATTTTTATTTTGTGCAGGAGTCATTGTACTCTAGTCACACATGGAAGTGAACATATATGCATAATTTACTCTCAAATTAATTGTTTGATAACAAACAACAATTAATTGAATATATTTAAATTATTTTTACTAGATGCATATTCATAGGGCAGAAGCGGTTCTTCACTCACAAATTCCGGTATTCCACTGATGTTCTGGTGTGGACCTGTCCACACTAAGCACACACTCCCACTCCTCTCTCCGCACATATCTTGGAAGGTCCTCTTTTCCACTCATCAACAACTTATCTTTTATTTTTTTACACATTTAAGTATGCCAACCCAGCATCCGTTCAGTCATCTTTCATACTGCTGACGTGCGGGATTATTCAAATACACTTGTACAAGCCTAACCTATCACCGTGGCTGAAACTGTAACACTTTGTCTAAATTTTCATGCCCAAAACCATTAGTTGTTGTTACGATCCCTGTTATAAAACATATATTTAATCTTGTTTACGGTTTAAATTTGCTATAGTAACGTAAGAGGGATGATGTTGATGTATATGAAGGCTAGTATATCCATTAAACAGCAGTGTACGCCATGTCGACAGCGAGTGATGACGCTGCGTCGTCGGTACCAAGTCTCCAGGTTTTCTACCACCTAGTCATGGTACGGTCGCCACTGTGAGAGTACGCCCTGCTGATACATGTGACCTACTTTCCTACTTCGCAGTCGAGGCAGGATTGATGGGGAATTCCATCACAGCAACCAGATTTTCTGCCGCGCAGGTGTAGCACTATCGTCAGTAATCACCTCAGCCGAAACTGTCTTGCTGTAACACAGGTGTTATTTATGCTAACTTAAGGGTAACGTTACAGGACCCGTATACCAACAATTAGGAACAATACTTCGCAGTCAGCTACAAGTATTGGTATGTTTCAGCAACTATTCTGTCAATTCCCCTCACTGCCCCATCACCTATATATATATATATATATATATATATATATATATATATATATATATATATATATATATATATATAAAAGCTAGCTCCAACATCCAGAGTCACTAACTAGCGTAGGGTGATTTGTTTCAGTTCAATTAATTTTCTTATAATTTGAATATTTGTCCCCCCTAACATGAACAAAATATAAATAACCCCATGTAAGAGAATTTAAAAAAAAAATTTTCACATACACACATGTAAAATAACTTCATACATATATTAATATATGAAACATTAATTTTATTTGTTAAGTATTCATCTTACAAAAAGCAGTCTCCGATGAGTTTGCGGTATCGTCGTTTCCAGTTATGCCTTCCCCTGTCGTGAAATTTTTAACTATATCCAATTAATCATGCGTAAGGCATTATTTCGGAATTTCGTAACACCAGTACACATAACATTCCCTTGCATACAAACATACTATATGAACATGGGCATATTTTCTAGTCCCAAAAAAGTACAACGTAGGTATTTTCCCAACATTTGCAGGGTAGAGCACTTGTGCAAGCCTTCCGTGTCATGAAGCATAACGTACATAATGTAACATACATTCATAATACTGACAGGTATCAAAGTCCTTGAGAGTATGATGCAAGTATGAAACAGCGATGTAAATAGCCCCAGGAAACCTCCATCCAGCACTGACTGCATGTTCCGTTACATGCCTGGAATCTAACATTAACACTTCACCACCGTGATTCTCTTCTCAATGCATAACATGTATCGTCATTGGCTAAAGTTTAATACATGTTGTCCCTTCGTCTGTCTATTACATCGCTAGATTTCAATGAGAGGAAAGAACTAACATTTTTCTTTGTTTCATCTAACACGTATAGTGCTTTTACTCTTACTTCAGATCTCGTGTAAACAAATACACGTGGGTTAGTCGTTTGTGATTAGTCTTCCTAGAAGCACAGTGTCAATACGCATCTGAAAGTAGTTCCCATTTACAGCACTTTATCATTGCTTGTCCATTTATTATCAAGGATTGAAATTTATATTTCGCACGACCCTACACTGTTAAAAATTTCCGTAAATTCACGGAAATATTTACAGAAAATTACTGTAATTTTATGGAAGTGGCTTCCAATATTTTGTTTACGGAAAATTATCCGTATTGCCAGTTTACGGATATTTGACCGTAACTTTCCATAATTAAAAAAGATTCTACCATTTTAAAGCGTATTTTACTGTGTTTCTTAAAACAAAGTGGTATTAATAATCACTATGAATCCTGGATGTCAAATACAAAAGTTGTCTCTTATAAAGTTGATATCTTACCACTGCATGGTACTCATTTACTCTTAAATTGTCACTGTGGTTCAATGGTTAAAGCGTCTGCTTGGGAATTGTAAGGTCGTGGGTTCGAATCCCAGAAATTTCAAAAAGTTATTCAGGTTACTAAACAGTGCGTCAGAATCTCGATAACACATAGCTAATAAGAAAATGTAGAATTTCTAGAAAATGGAATGCTAGTAGATTACAGAAATTTAATTTTTTTTTTTTGCGGAAAACGGATTGTCGGTTATTTTACAGAGGGTTCTGCTATAAAGAAAAACTGAGTGTCCGTTACTTTACGAAGATTTCTGGATATTTTTTTGCCAGTACTTTTCCGTAATTTAACGGAAATTTCTTCTAACAGTGTACATGTTTTACTGACAGGTGTATATTTTTTTATGCTTATCATTTTCCACGCTACTTTTCAAAGTAAACGGCCAGTCGTTATCTGTAAAGCCTTGGCTACATTCGTAATAACACGGTTACAGCACGCGAATAGCACAGCCGCACACAAATAGCATAGAATAGCGTGCTACATACGCGCACAACATAAAGGTGCCCGAAATCACTTGAGAGATTATTTACTGCATTAAACTGCGTTGTTCTTCGCTTCGTAATTAAATAAGATCAAAGTATTTGCTCCTCGTGCATAAACGATTTAAATAGATAATCACTTTTAAACAACTTCAAAAATAATTAAATAGACAAGCGTAGTGTCCGCACTGGTATCTGATTGCCTACGCACAAAACACAGTGCACGGTACACAGAAAAGTAAAAAATGGTCTACTTTTTGTGCGCCGATCGTGTGCTATTTTCCTATGCGTCCGTGTAGTAACTGCTATATATATATATATATATATATATATATATATATATATATATATATATATATATATATATTTTTTTTTTTTTTTCAAAATGTTTGGTGCAGCGGCGATGCGGAAGCTTCCGCATCACCACTGCACCAACCATTCCCCCCTTCAATGTGACTAAATTTGAGTGACCTTAGTACTTTTCGTGAGACAATTTGCATAGGGACAATTTTTGAGACCCAAATGGACAAAGACAAATTTACACCCAGCCAGACCTGGGAATCGAACCCAGAATTCCCCCCCCCCTTTTTTTAATGTGACACCTGACTTGTCCTTGCTAAACATTACATACATTGCAGATACAACACTATCATAATCATGAGGCATAGAGACAAGGGATTGACTCACCACTTCATCTTCAGAAATGTTACCTCCGGCAGTTCGGACGTCTGAACACGCAGCTTCAAATTCTTGAATGAAGTCTTTCAACGACTTGTCACTTCTGTACTCCTACTTACGCCACTTATTTAGTGCTGTAACTAATGATTTCATTCCCATCTTCTCAAACGTCAGTTTAAGTGTTTCCATTATTTGTTTTGCACTTGCATGGTTTTTCTTTTACCATTGTCAACATATTATCCGCGAGTCCTTGAACAATTAAATTCCGTGCCTTAACATCTGCCTTTTTAAATACTTCTAATTTTTTAATATATGTAGGTGGATCTTCTGTCAAAACAAATGATACATCGTTTTGTTCCAGCAAAAATTTCCTCCAAAACTCCCAATTAGAATAACCTGTCCCATCGAACGGTTTCATGTAGAGCTGCATACCACCCGACAAAGCCATGGCGAAGATATGTCAAATGTAGCACAATTCAACCAATAACATTGACGATCCGAAAATTATTTCACTCTCTTCAATCTTTGTGCCTGGGCCCATAACCTATTATAATTCAATGAAATGAAGAGAGTTATTGGAAATGATCGGTAACATGCTTTGATAATTGCCAGCACATAACATTTCAAGAACACAGTAACGACTCGTAACACAGACAGCAACACAAGTAAGTAAGAATGTTCAACAAAAAAAGAAAACATTTTAACATGTTGCCAACCTACGCAAAGGATATTCCTCTTACTAAGAATTTCCTTACAACAAAGATATTTTAAAAACTTTTGCTTTTTATGTTTAGGAAATATTGATTTTTCAATACTAATAATGGTATCTGCTTACGTTTACAGCTATCATAGCTGTTATCGATCGATTTTCGATAAACTCAATGAATTTTCAAAAACAGATTTCATATTAAATTTAATTTTAAATTTCAAATGGGATATTTTCCTGCAGGCCATATTGCCCCGCACACAAAACTGAGGTATACACGATCGATTTTCGATCAAGTCCATCAGCCTTAAGAAAATATTATTAAATGCATTTTATTTTTGACTTATAATTCACTCTAGTTAATTACTTCCTATAGTTGTCCATCAAGTGCATACCTTACCACTATCATATCTACACCATATCTGCTTCCGATAAAATCAATTATTTAAAAAAATATAAAATTTTTTTATACTTACCTGCAAGCATTTCCGACTACTTCTAAACAACAGCACCACACCCTCCAAGGAACTGACCTGTCATAAACATATCCATACTACTAATGCTGACCCCCTCTCTCCACCTACTGTCAAACAAATGGTAAAAAACACACATTTCTTCTAAACGTTTTTCATTTACAAAATATAACCTACACGCTGCTACATAAAATCTCATAGGATCTCCTTGAAAATTCATTCAATCTTCTTAAAAATCGTCTCAACTGTAAGAATGACACTGCGATCAGTCACAGTGTTTATTTGCAACAAAATTATGACTTCATACACTCATAATCTTCTTGTAGTCGCACTGCAATTTTGAACACAAATTCCTCTTAGCAGAAGCAGTACCAACGATGCATTGTCTCAGATAGAGATGCTACTGTCGTTATCGATGATGATGACCCAAACACTGTCGTGGAGTTCGTGTTCATTGGCTATAAGCTTGTCATCTTGGCCGAAGTGCTCGCAATCTCTAGTGAAGATGCTGTCGTCTCTCTCTCTCTCTCTCTCTCTCTCTCTGCCGAAGTGCTCACCAATACCAGTGATCAGTTCGTCACCACTGACGAAGTACTCACAGTCAGAGTCACTTACGAAGATCCAGCGGTCTCTGGCAATTTGGTCGTGGTCATTTGAACAGGAGGTTAGATAACGTATTTTTGTTGCCAACCTGTAAACTAAAAGTTTTTGTTTCCGAAGTTGCCGGTGGATGATGCCCCTTTTTTAGTGGCTCGTTGGTTAACACGGCCGTGTCCACTCTTGAATACTTTACTTCCTCTATGACGGAGGCGACCGGATCACGTGTCGTAAGCGCGCAGCACAAAGAGTGCTTCGCCTGGTCAGCAGAGAGAGGGTGCATCATTTGTGATACAGTGGACGATACATGCACACTCGTGAGCCGTTTCTCGTGCGCACCAAATTAATTTGCCGTGTTTTATTCATGAACATTAAGATTAGCATTCAATTTGAACTTGACCTGTGAAGTAACTAAAATTGTCTACCGGTGGGTAACAAACCAGCATTTCAAACTATACCATTATAGTTTCAAAAATTCAACATGATTATTTAAAATATCACTTTCGGGCCACACAAAATGGCCTAAAATGGGTTCTTCAGACTGCCGTATCAGAAAAAAGAACAACAGGATTACAAAAACACAACTATAAAAACAAGCGTTAGACTTTGATCGGTGCTTACCACAAAAAAAAAATATATTGTGGTCACCGCTTAAATTATCATAGGAAAAAGGACTGCACCCTAACTGAGTAGCTTGCACGGAGAGGCGATAATACATTACATACGTCGATCAACTGCAACCTTACTGTTCCTGCCTCACACACACACCAACACTAGGGAGGCACCTTAATGTGTCGGACTCGAATGCCAGCGGGGCAGCGGTGGCCGACAGGTCAGACCTCTCGCCTCCCACCAAGGCGACCCGGGTTCGATTCCCGGCAGTGGTCGGTCCCAGGATTTTCGTGGGTGGGAATCGTGCCGGACGATGCCGCTGGTCGGTGGGTTATCTCAGGGATTTCCCGTTTCCCCTGCCCCTTCGTTCCGGCGCTGCTCCATACTCACATCTTGTCACCCCCCACAAGGTAGTTAAAGACCTCGATGTTGAGCGCTGACCCAAATCTCTCACTCACTCGAATGCCAGCGTGGCCAGACCCCAGATGTTTGCATGTGGGGATCATGTCGGAACAAAGTCCTAAGTCTGTAGGTTTACTAGGGGAACTACCGTGGGCCTCGTGTTCTGTTCCCGGCGATGCTCCATATCCAAAGTAATCACCCCAACGCGTTCTGAAGATCTGGTCAGTTAAAAGCCTATATGCCAACTCACCTACATCTCCACTCCATCGAGACAAGTGGCACAACGGTAATATTTTTGACTTTTGTCCAGGAGGACTCGGGTTCGAATTCCCTCTTGGGATATCGCTGTAAAAACTGTAAAATCCATGCTGACCATGTCCTTCCTCAATCGCCTTCAATTGCCTCATTTTCGCTCAATTGAAATGACCGCGGTTTTGTTAAAACGTTAAGCATAATAAATAAAATAGACTCCACTTCACGTTTCTTAACGGGTCCATCGGCAAGTTAAACTGCCACAATCGGCTACTAACACATTCACGGGTATGCAAATAACTGGTGTCAACAATAACAGCATGCAATACGAGTACAGCATGTGAAAATTAAATAACAATGGTAGATGCAGTAATGATGGTCACATGTTTAGTCATAAGTGGAACTGAAATACGGCGAAAAGTTATTATTCAGCACACGATGAAATGACTTTACAGGAAGTTCGAAAAATCACGTAACTCTCGTTTAATTCATCATTGTCATGCACCACCACGTGTCTGGTTGTGCACCTAGCATTAAACTGTGTTATTGGAAAAATATTTTAGTTCTTATCTCGATAACGGCGACAAATCAGGGTTATCCCGTCCTGTCTCACTATCTCATTCTGCCCCGGCTTCCCATATACATGTTACGATACACATTGTTGGGTATGTTCAATGTAAATACATCAGTGTCTTCTTCAAGTTCTGTAATTAATTTCGGTATATTAATTTTTTAAGCGCAATCATGTTAAACTGTAGATATTTCTCTTCTTATGGCATTGTGTTTTTATGTTTGCAAATTTGTTAAAACGATTCTTATATGTTAGAACTTAGTTGAGAGTAATTGTACAGCTGTAATAGCTGCATAATTATTGCATTTTCATATTTAGCTGACGAGCAGTGGCAATGAGGAAACTTAACAGATTCTGCATATTTGTAAATTATGCTACAATGACTACATTAAAATTGCGCAAATTTTACTTATTATTAGTCAAGATTGCGTCAGAAATAAATTTCATAACTGTTTAAGTTAGTGATTTAAGTTACAAAAAAATTCTTGGTTTTGGGAGTAAGTAACATACGTGTAGGCACGTAAATATAGATGCACTGAAATCAACTAATGGATAACAATAATAAAAAACCTGTTGGCTTGTTAGTTGCAGAGAATTTTTCTATGAAGTTAAAAACATTTTAATAGAATCTATTGTTTAAAGTACCATGCAAATCGTTAAGCGTATTTCAAATCGCTGTATTGTAAAATTTCCTTTTTGAGTAAGAAAGATAATGATACCAGTATCAGACTGCAAAAGTACGTAAGCTTAAAATAAAAAAGGGAAAGGAAGAGATACAGATTTAATTTCCAAACTAGATTCCAGATGCGAGAAAGCGCTGTTGTAGCCAACACAATCAGCAAGCGGCAAGAGAATGGAGTAAGCTGCCAGGATGCAATACTAAAGTTGGAAAGAGCACCTTGATTTAATTACTAAGCGAAAACCAATTAAACGACAGTAATTTATTTACAACGATAGTAAAACTTTGAAACTTTTCAGCACGCGATACAGCGTGTGGTTAGAGAAATGGTTATGTAACGCAAGAAATCATGTTGTTTAGCGGTATTTATTTTAAATCGGTTATTCTAAGAATCTAGGAAGAGCTAAATATTGGAATGAGCAAAATAAGCTTGTCTATTAAGTTATCCCTTTAGCTCTCCTACGCTCTACGCCCACCCGAAAACACTTCTGTACTATAAAAAAAAGCTACATTAAAGCAGGATGTTTGGTTCCACAGCGATGTACTTCTTGTATATTGCAATGCTGATTGAAATTAGTTTATGCCTACCTTACTAGTGCGTGTTGTATTTATTTTAAATGTTTGTGTTTGCTGGACTGAATACGGAAAATTTTGATAATTTAAATTGACCAGACTTGTAAAGTAAAAACGTTACATTGTTTAATTAATTACTGTATTGGGGAAAAAAGTTAGAATACTTGAGTTATAAGATATGTGAGGTAAAATGGATACTTAACTTACAAGGGTTTTACTGTAAAACTTTAATTCTCTGGGTACTTACAGACTAAAGTTGAATCGTGTATGCCCAATTTATTGCACTTGAAGAGAAGTAATACATAAAACACACACTTTCACACACGAGGTGATTAAGTAAGGTTACCTAAGGGTGCAATTAAAAAAACATGTTGTAATGCTGCTTAGTGTGGTGTAAAGTAGATTGAGAGGGCAGGATAAATGACATATACACTTAAGTTATGTGTAGTTAAGTTTTATTGCTCGGTTTACAAGATAGTATCGCTGCTATGTACAATGCAGGATCCATGAGGTCCCAAATAGGAACCTATGACACATTAAGGCCACTAGCCCCAGGCTGTAGTGACGTTCCTCGTTAGTACGATTTCTCAATATCTTATAGACAACCAAGTGAGTGACTTAACCCCCGGTAATTCCATTAAAAGATTCACAATGTTATTACCGTTACCATTTTGCTGTCGTCCTCATTTGGGGGCTCTGTCTCTTCGTCCTTGAGGTCATTGCAAGGGTCTAGGCGGACAAATTATGACCGGGGTCTAGGCGACAAATTATGACTGGCGGTGGTTTATCGCGACACCAACCGCTCTCGCATAACCATTTACCGTCGACGCATATGCAGTGCTTACACAGGTCGTTTGTATCCAGCAGGTAACCGCCGCATGTCCAGTGATTCTTGCCTGGAACTTCTACACCTGCAACATAACAAACACAAACTCCATTGAGTCGCAGCCTTGCAACAAGCGCACGTCCGCGCTCAATCATGCAGCACTTGCATCCTTATCGACATGTGCAAGCCAGTCGTTCAACTTACTCAAAAGTTACCTCTCGGGGGTTAGAGATAAAATGAGCAATTTTGAAGATCGTACGTGTAGACTAATGATTAAAAATATAACATTTTTCATGGCCTTAGACGTTAACTTTACAGAGATGGTACAATCTGTATATATTGATTTTTATTTAGTCAGATTGTTTTATATTACGAATTGCTAGGAAACGGTTAGTTACCTGAAAGGAATAATGTAACTTTGGTAACAATAGTGCTCAAATTATCCCTGACCACCTATACCTGATTATCATAACCTCAATTACACATCAGCCATATATATTGATTAAAAGTATTGTGGTCCCTAATTCGAACGATTTTGTCTTCCAAATGAATCGTTGGGTATTTGAAATCCTAATAGTCACCAACATTATCAATTATTTTTTTTAATGCATGTAATAATTTTTTGTATATACGTACACTATAATTTGCCAATAAAAAGTTGAAAATATGCTTGATTTAAGAAATGTTACTACATTTCAGTTTTATAAATGCTTCATTGAAAATGTCATTTGTACATTTATTTATATTTATACACTTTATAGTGGTCAGTTTGTTTTGGATTTAAAAGTAAGAAATACAATCCGCGTGTAAACATGTCGAGATAGTAGTGCTGCTTCAATTACCTACTGACTTAAAAAAAGTCAATTTCAAATGTTCGTCCATCAGCTTAGGCGAGTGATTAGACTAAAGTTCTGTCCTCCTCTGATGTATAAAATAATTTTGTAAATATAATATGGTTAGTGGCCAAATAATGAATATCAAGATTAAAGTTCCGAATGATGCTCATATTATACACAGCATGTTTTATGATGGTGCTGTTTTCCAATAACACACTTATATATCGTATAGTTTTTGTACACTGACGACTTTACTTTAAACATTGATATTTTAACTTGATAAGAGCATAATAACTTTTCAATAAAAATCCCTTTTACTGATTTTGGAGGTAAACAAATTAGAATTACTTTTTCATTTTTAAATGAAGTAATTTTGTAAAGAGTTGTAACGCTAACACGTTGGATGCACATACGGGAAGACCCGGTTTTCAAACCCGGTTACTGGCATGCTGATGTCAATTTTCCTTTGCTTCCCAAAACCAATCAGTGTGAATGCTGGAATGGTTCATGTATCATAGGCCGTGAATGAGTCCTCTCCCAGTTCCTGTCATTTTGTAAATTTGTGTGTAACTGTGTCTAATACCCTTTTTGTCGATGAGAATCTCAATACAATAAGAAAAACGCAATACAAATTTTCACGAATATGTTTACATATCTGTTGACGTTTATCATTTAGTAAATTTTTGACGTCAATTAAAAAAAAATTCTGTGGGTTAGTTATTTTTTCTTGTCATAAGTCGAAACCAGTAATACTTTGATCTTTACATGTCATAAAAAATTTAAATCGCAAAATGTTTATTGCAGAAAATGTCACTTGAAAAACGTATACACATTGAATGACACCTATATGTATACCGTTACCATTAGCGTTGTATCATTCAAATTGTAAACGTTTTTCAAGTGACAATTTCTGCAGTAAATATTTTGCGATTTAAATTTTTTATGACATGTAAAGGTCAAAACATTACTGGTTTCGACTTAGACAAGCAAAAATAACTGAAATAATTTTTTTGTAATTGACGTCAAAAACTGAGTTAATGATATATATATATATATATATATATATATATATATATGTAACAGTAAACGTTTGTATACAGTTTTAGTATTTACTGATGTATGTATCTTTCCTCTATAAACAATTTTATACACAGGATGCTTGATTTGGTCAGTGTTAACAGCGATATAAATAACATAAAAATATAAATATTGTGTAAATGAAAATTGTTACAACTTCTAAAATTTGACCCTTAATAATAATCTACGATCGATATATCTTACATACATCGTGAATAATTATTTCTACGTGTTAAGAACACATAATTTAAATTAAGTAATTACTGTATTAATTTTTGCTCTTTGTGTCTTTAATGAAGTTCTTTGTGAAGTATCATTACTTAAATAAAAGAACATATAATGTATTGCTGTTTAATACAGATGGTTCTGTCTCTCTACCTAGAAAGTAGTGCGAGGCAAATAACATTTTATTACAAGTGCTAAAAAACCTGGAAACTATGATTCGATTGCCTTTAAGCAGGTGTGACATAATTAACAGACTATCGTACCATAATGTACGATCGACTGATGAGCCAAAGACAACTCCGTACCATAGACAAATACGGCTATTTCACTGTCGGAACGTAAAAAATATGTAGTAATGTTCCGATTTACAATTCGTATTTAATTTAAATAAATCACATCACTATCGTTTATAATTTTCTTTCAAGCTGGACGACGAGACGCACAAAGCAGTCTCAAGGGCGGGTTCACCTTAGTTTTCAACGATTTTTTAATTTTTATATTTGTACCAGATATTAATTTTTTTATTTTAAACATAAATCATGACTAAATCTTCCTCTTAGGAAATTTTTTCATTTCTCATAGTTTTTGCGTAATGAGTCGTAAACATAAAAATTTTCACTTTACGGTTTTATGTACGCCACTAGAACCAACAGACATACCAAACCGAAAAAATTCACAGTGTATAACAATGTTACAGGTTATGATTTGACATATATAAAAACAAAAATAAAATATTTTTGTATTTGATAAAAATTCTCAATTTTGAAATGACAATTTTTTTAATACGATTTTTTTTTTTGTTTTGGTTTTTGTGTGTGTCAAATCATAGCCTACAACATTGTTATACACTGTGAATTTTTTCGGTTATAGGTATGTCAGTTGGTTTTAGTGACGTACATAAAGCCGTAAAGTGTGAATTTTGACATTTACGACTCTTAACGCAAAAACTACGAGAGATACACAAATTTCCTATGAAGACGATTTAATCACAATTTATGTCAAAAAGATCTGGTACAAATATCAAAATAAAAATAGACGTTGAAAACTGAGGTGAACTGCGCCCTTAAAGCTAAAGAGTAATAATAATCGTAAGTAAACGCTGGAATACAAGCTGAAAAATTAGTCTCAGCTCTTATAATTTTATACTGTCATAAATTGTTCCAAAGAAAAATATTCGCTCTGATATACCTTGATAGTGCAGTTATTTTCCTGTACAGAATACGGTCAGTAGAACTTAATGTGAATACCTTAGTACGCATATTTTGCCCTTCTCTGATGTTAAAAATATGCGCAAATAGAGACACAGCATGTACTTCACACCTCATTCTAGACTTTAGGCGCAAATCACTGAACGACTCTAAAATGTTCTCAACTGTAAGTTCCACTACGAGACGACCATATAATTGTATGATGCATAAGTAAATATAGGTGTAATGTATTTGTTTTATCTGTTAAAATACTCTGAAATGTTTTGCGACATAAAATGAACCGCAATAACACCTACTATCGGCTGGAAGAATATATGATTTTAAGGCTAGCGAAGGAGTTACATACCAACAGATACATGTAAAGTCCTTAAAATTATATTCCATAACAAACACGAATAATGCACGTTGTGAAGTTTACCAACAACTTCTATCGACCGAAAGTGTACACGCCTCTCTGCTTCCTGGGCAAGCGGTCACTTTTAAGGTTGTTCACGTGGCAAAAATTCAAAATTTTATGTTTTCTTGCCATAGTATTAGTTTTATAGACGTTACTTGTGACTGCATTTTCCACTTGTAGTAATTTTTTAGCTCCCCTAGTTTTCCCACGGCGGCACGTCAAAGTCTGAATTTGCAAGTTACGGGAATATAAGTTTAGCAAAAACCAATTAACTTACTCGAATTAAATAATTTACACTGAAACAAATATAATGGACACTATGTAAAAATATTTAAAAACACAAAACAAAGTCATTTTGTCTTTTTTTTTTTTTAATTACCACAAATGAGGTAAATTTTCGTAATTTTCAGATTTTTTTTTAAAGTACAAAGGAATTCCATTCTGTGTTTTTAAATATTTTAGCATAGTGTCCATTATATCTAATTTCAGTGTAAATTATTTCATTCTGGTAGGTCACTTGGTTTTTGTTAAACCTATGTTCCTGTAACTTGCAAATACTGACTTTGACGTGACGTTACGGGAAAACTATGAGAGCTAGAAAATTTCTACAAGTGGAAAATGTAGTCACAAGTAATGTCTATAAAACTAACACTATGGCAAGTAAATATAAAATTTTGAATTTTTGCCACGTGAACGCTCTTAAGGTCCTGCTTCATAGATAAAGTGAGATTATCGACGTCGTGTTGTTGTCGGGTCGGCGTCGTCCGTCTCCTTGCTGCGTGCTACAATGAGAGACGTTGCTTTGACGTTAGTCTACTTCCGACAATACATATCAGATGACAGCACCATAGCAGTTATTTTTCTTTTTCTAATTGCAAAATTTTGTTGCAAAGTTGCTGTAAATTTTTTGAAATAAATTCGATGCAAATTGTAGTGCACGCGAATAAACACTTTATATTTTATTGTGGCTCGTAATTTTCGTGGCGCATATATATAGCTAATGAAAACACTCTGGTGACCATCTGATGAACGCGAGTTGGTGGATTGTCGGCGAGTTGTCAGTGATGATAAAAGTTGGCCGTCTCCGCCGTCCTCGACAACAACACGACAACGACTCTGACGTAATGGCCACATTCTCCAATCAGATGGCAGAATGACAACGACTGGGCACCGACCGACAACTCACCGTCTCTATGTAGCAGGGTATTTAATGTTTCGTCGACAGCAAGGTCAATATAGTCGAACCAGTGGCTAAGAGCATCAGATTAAGACTAAATGGGCTTAACTAAGGATCCAATATAGCACATGTGTAGACCCAGAAACAGAAGCCAGGTACTGCGGAATGAATATCCAGCATTAAGGGCGCCGCCTGGCTGAGATTGTAAGGCTGGTAGGTTCTAAAAGCGTGTCGTTCTTGCTCGGAGCTAAGCGGAGAGTTTGGAAACTACGCTGCCCTAGCAGTCTGTCTCTGTTGCTCGCTCTCACCCCCACGCAGTGACCGACATCCCCTCCCTTCGTAGATACTGTGTAGCTAGCTTCCCTCCCTCCCACC
>PNEQ01080682.1:0-18277 GCA_003012365.1 Medauroidea extradentata
TGTGCTTACTATCACATATATTTGAATGCACGTGGTCGATTATGGTTTGGGTTGTGCAAGAAATCCTTGTAGGGTATTTACTGTTACATAGTTGGAAATTATGACTTTCAAGTAAAGATAGATACATGTTTTTTACCTTATCGTTAACTAGAATATCTATATTAAAATCTCCAATTATTATACAGTTAGGTGCTACAGTTTGGTCTAACACCTCCTCCATATCATCTAGAAACCTTTTTGCATTCTGGTACTGTGGGTTATACACTCCAATAATGTCACATGTTAAGCCTTCTGTAGTGACTGAAATATGCAAAATACTGTGTGAATCATTAACCATATATTTCTTCATAACATGCCACTTATCATTTACATAAATTGATAGACCCCCTCCCACATACTGCCTCACAACATGCAGAGCTGCAAACCCAGGAATGTTGTAAAAAGTGTTATTCATGTGAGACAGCTGACTGGGCTTATAGAGGATTTGGAACAGGTAGTTGACGAGGGGAAGAAAATGGATGCCAGTTTCATTGACTGACAAAGCATTTGATATGGTACACGAGGAATGCTGATGAATTGCTGGTAGACAAAGTTTGGTTGGAGACTTCTTCAGGGTGCAGAGACAGGGTAAAAGTGGGATATTCCTTATTGCAAGAGGGAGAGCGTATGTCCATGATGCCATAGGGAAGTTTGGCCCTTTATGTAACTGTAAATGACATGGGTTTGTAGGTGAGTTGCAAAATAAGATTATTTGCTGATAACTGTGTTCATATACATAGGTGGGTGGAGGGAACAAGCTGCAGTATGACGTTAATAAAATATGATTGTCTACTGAAGAGGACAGAACAAACTTGGGAACGATAAAGATAGTAAGGTTTAAGTGGATTATGGACGTACACAGTTGGGCAGGACAGGAAATAGAGAAAGCTTCAGAATACAAGTACCTAGGCATATTGTTGCAGATTAACTTGGCTAGAGAAGGCAAGTAGGGAGAGTATTGTCTAAAGGGAGAAGGACTCTAAGAATACTGGAAAGGGTAGGCCTACTGAAGTTACTAGTGCAGTGAAGGAAAAGGTGTAGGGCCTATCTTTCAATGGTACAGCCGAAGTTTCGGATATGCAACAGCCAAGTGGGACCCATGTGTGTAATTGGAGGTGTGGGAGCTGGAGAAGGTACGAAGGTGGACAGCAAGGTGGGTGAAGTATAAATGGAGAAGGCAAGGGCAGACTAATGAGGATGGAGACTTTTGGCTATCAGTCATGTTGAAGTAACTGGTGTGAAACTCATTGATGGAAAGGAGAAGTGTGGAAAGATATACCTACTAATTATAAGAAATACCTACATTAAACAACCTACATTTAACATCCATTAAGTAAATATATCAGTAAAACTCTCTTTATGAAACCAGTCTCAACTCAGGAAATAGTGGAAATCATTTCTACATTGAAAAATAAAATAAACGTCATGGAAGATTTATTGCATAACAAATTTTTTATCAAATGTAAAAATACAATTAGCAAACACTTGTGTGAATTTATTAACTTATCTATTGAACAAGGTGTTGTACCACTGAAATGTAAGATTGCTAAAGTCATTCCAATTTTTAAAAATGGTGACAAGTAGTCTGTAACTACCGCCTCTTTTCCATTCTTCCTACAATATCCAAGATATTGGAGAAATGTATTAAAAGTAGGCTATTTTCATTCCTGCTTGATAATAACATCTTGTATGATTATCAGTACGGATTTAGGCCTAAGTCTAGTACTCTGGATGCAGGTATTGACATTGTTGACCTACCGGTATTACAAAAAACACTAGATGAAGATGAAATTGCTGCTGGACTTTTCCTTGATTTAAAAAAAAAAAGCATTTGATACGGTTGATCATATAATACTAATTGATAAACTAGAATCTCTAGGAATACGAGGCATTTCGCTGGATTGGTTTAGAAGTTATTTGACAGACAGCTACCAATATGTAGCCTATGTATTGATGGATGCTCAAGTAGTAAACTAAAAATCAGCTGTGGAATTCCTCAAGGATCTGTCCTTGGGCTGATGATACAAAAATTTATTACTCAGCTAAATCTCTAGACTACTACAAATATATCTAGACATACAACATGATCTAAAAATATTAGAAGAATGGCTGGCACTGAATAAGTTTTCGATAAATGTTCAAAATACTAACTATATTATATTTCATAAACCTGGTTTTCAATTTCCTGTTAATGACCTGGAACTCTTATTTAATAATGAACAAATTAAGAGAGCAACTGTTGTTAAATTTTTAGGCAGTTTTTTTAGATAAACAGTTGTCTTGGTCCTTTCACATTAATCATATTATCAAAAAAATTGTTCTTGTTATAGGTGTTTTGTTTAGATTAAGAGAGATTTTGCCATCATATGCATTAAGATTAATATATTTTTCACTAATACATAGTCAACTTTCATATATGTTACCTATATGGGGTTATTCAAATCAGAAAAATTTATCTAGTTTACATACATTGCAAAACAGGGCAATAAAGGCTATGTATAAGTTTCCACCTCATACTAAGACTATATATGAAATATCAAAAATCCAATCATTAGATAATTTAAAGAATGTCTTAAAATGTTTATTTATACATAAGTTAATACATGGATTAAACCATAGTAAATTAAATATCACCTATAATATGGACATACATAATCATAGTACAAGAAATGCAAATAAACTACACTTTTCACATTTAGCCTATGTTCCACGAAATATGGTTTGTGTGGCATCAATAATTCTATGATTAAATGTTATAACAATATTCCCAGTAAGTAGGCCTATAAAAATTATCGATTGTTAAATAATTTAAAAAGGAAATAAAACAATATTTTAAAGCTGGTTTGTGATCTTTTGTGAGTTTGTATGTTTAGTGTATACTATTGTTATTAATATATGACTTGGTTATGTATGTAAAACTGTTATAAATTGTTAAAAAGATTGTAATTGACTGTATGACTTGTCTGCATTTATTAGATGGTAGGTGTTAGTGGTTGTGTAATTTATGTATCACTATTGATGGTTTTAGTGCATATTTTAACATGTATAGCTTCTATATATGAGCTAAGCTCTTTGAGGCATGAAATAAAATAATAAAAAAAAGGCTGTGTTGGATGTACTGGTGTACAGGGTGGTGGATGGAGATGGAGTTTGGGGTAAGTTAGGTTGCCAGCATAGTGTAAAGGTAATGGTGAGAAGATTCAGATGATTTGCAGAACAGAACATGATGGGCAGTCTGTGCTTAGGAGGTAGGTGAAGGAGTGGAATTTTCTTTTGAAGGAGTAGGTAATGGTGAGATGGGTTGGTAAGTTCAGTAACAACAATTTCACTTGCATCTGGGCAGCTATCCTGTGGCAAGCTGTAACTTCTTTGTTAATCACCTACCAAACCCCTTCTAAACTTTCCGATATTCCCCTCACTACCTGCCTTCCCCACCCTCAGTCACTTTGTTATATATATTATGCCTAGGTACTTGTATTCTGAAGCTTCCTTTATCTCATACCCTTCCCATATGTATATATTTACGTAATCCAAACCTTCTTCCTCATAAACCTAACGTAACAATCTTTTGCCTTTCTCACGTTCATTTTGTTCTCTTCAGTCCACAATTGCATCCTATCAACGTCGTTCCGTAACTTGTTTTTCCCAACCACCTATGCGTATATATAATGTTAGATGTGAACAATTTTATTTTGCCATCAACCTCCGAACCTATGTAATTTGCCATTAGGGTAACAAAGTTAAATGACATTGAAATTTCAAAACGCGATCTGGAATACTATCAGTTGTAATATTTGTCTGTTGGATGGCAAAATGAAATTTGTTTTAATGATCACTGTTATTAGGCAATAGTGCTATGATTTTTAGGAGCTTAGAGAAATTTGTGCTACCTAATTAGACCACATTTTAAATTTACAAGTCTACTGATATTTCATGAAATACATTTTTGTAGTGTTGGCCCTTATAAAATCACAGAAGCAAATATTTTTTCCAACAAATATTTTCTTCTCATGTTTATAGAAGGATGTAGTGGGCCTACAATAATCTGTACTTCTATTATTCTCTACAAGTGACATATTGAAATAGAGGTAGGCCTATGATAATTTATGTTACATTTTTATAATGTAATACACTGTGGTTTAATTTGATTGTTTTAATGTTCAGTGTATTTTTTACTCTGTGTGTAATTAAATACTACAACGGAAAGCATGATGTAGTTTGTATTGAGGCCAACTTTTTACACGAATAATGAGTTTCATTGTAGTAGTGGGTAAGATGGGTACCGAAAACATATTTCAACGTTACATAATAGTCATGTGCGTAGAACTGCACCCGCCTATAAAATCTAAAATATGTTGTCAACATTTAAATGTTAAAATCAGCGGAATATTATTAGTTATTTTGGTTCCGGAAATCTGTGCCACCTGTTGATGAAAAAAGCAGCAACAGTGAATTTTGTTATCATATGTCTGCAACTTTGACCATTCATTACTAGAATCCTTCGATTTCATAGTCTTCTTAGCCTGGATAATTTAGTGCACAGAGTTATGCCAGGGACAATAAAAAGTGTGGAACTATTCCACTAGTAATGTTTTTTGTAGTTATATTGTGTCCAGTAACAGAACTAACCCACTGAAGCTAAATAGTTGTGTTTTGTTAAGTAGGTGTTTGCAGATAATGTTATTCATCACCGACCAGTTATTCTCGAGAAGGATTTTTCGCAGTGCGGAAGAGGTGTCCGCATTGTGTGACAATTTAGACATTTACAATCCATGCTGCAGGAATTGTCATCAAACTTCATAAATTGTAGTACTGTAACAGAATACAAGATAGCCATGCTCTGCCAGCTTTCAAACACGTTGAACAAGTAAATTGCTTCCTTACTAAACAAATCTTGCTATGTGTAATGTTCATACTCAGGCTGCAGGCCTCCCCTACCCACTCCCTTTTTGAATAGTTGGATGTTCACTGCCTTCTTCCATTGTTGTGGTAACTTACCCTTCTCTAATGATGTGATAAATGTTACCTCTATATATTTTACCAGTGCTCTCCCATCATACTTAAATCTTTTTATCTTTTGTCCATAATACGGTGGATCCCCGCAGTCATGATTATGTTCCCTTTTTGTCAAATATCTTAGCCAAATTTTCCCCACAAAACTTTGGCTTATTCCTCTTTATTCCACTTTACAAAACTACCTCCTAGAAAAGTTTTTGTTCCTAGCCAAGGAGCATATAAAGGACAGAGTTGACACTACCAGGTTAAGCCTTGCATCTTATTTTCTGGGCTGTTTTTGCATCACTAACAATATAATGTTGCCAACCACGCAGTTTGAAATTATACAAGTAATCGCCTGCTTAATTTATTATTTATTTTTTGAAGTGTTAGCATATAATATCTAGAAAACACTCTTTTGTTCTGTGTGTATAATTGCTTATTTCCTTTATTTATGACTATTTACAATGAATTGATTTTTCAAAAGAATTTTATTTTGTCTCTACAAATTACCACAGTTACCAGCGTCATGTTGCAATTTTAAAAATTTTGTAATGCATGATTTGAACATTTCTTGGTATATGTTCGTGTATATAAAAGTGTGTTTAAGTTACATAGTTTATTTGTACGCATAAAATGTTGCATGAGTTTGTAAAATACCTAATTTTGTGGGAAGTGTTTTGGTTAGAGTACATGCAACAAGGCACTTAACATTTTATTGCACACATAATTCGTAATGTAAATCCAATACTGCACACAAAAAGCAATCCAGTGACACTGTAAACATCTAAAACACTAAAAACTCGCCTTTAAGTAACATGTTTTAGTAATTACAACATAGAAAAACAGCATTTTACTCAACCAACACATCGTAACAGACAAATATAATAGTATCGAAGGACCAGGCTCATAAACCGCAAGGAGCAAAATGTTTTATCGTAGGTATTACATGTTTAAAACGGAAACTGTTTGCTGTCTTATCATTCTTATAATTTAATGTTATATGTGTGCAACTAACACAACCATGCACATGAATTGAGTAAAGATTACCGTAAAAAGTGTTTGCAATCCGTTTTGTTGTATTTTTCGGAACCATCACAATGTTGGTAACAAGCAATCGTTAGTGCTCCATAAGGAGATCGTAGGGCTTGTCTAGTGTCAGACCCCTGTTCCCAGTTTATTTTCTTGTCCGTATTATCACTAGCCTGCTCAACCATTTTACTTCCAATCCACGGTATTAGAATGTTGTGTTGACCAACACTTTTCAGCACTAAGTACTGCATCAACAACAGTTTTCCCAGGCCTGACTTAACTCCATATGTATTAGTGACTCACACCCTCTTCATTATATTTAGTAGGTTCCCATACTGCTTAAATAAAATCTCTTTTTACAGCTGTACTGCCATTCTCTGCATCATGATACCCATCCCTTCTGCTATCTCAATCCAATGTACACTGACTTAGTCATGGCTCACGCCATGACAGCCCACCTGTTCCTCAGCCTGAGCTATCAATATTGTCCTTTGTTATCTCACTTGTACCATGTCCTTGTCCTGGTTTTCTGTATGTTTGTTATCAAGTACTGTGCTACATCTACCAATTCCTTTTACTTCCATTACCTCGTCTTCGTCACTTATTCCACTGACCTGATTACTCCATTCCTCACACCATTATTTATGTCCCTCTTTCCATTCAGATCTCTTCCGAAAGGATTAAGTTACTTATCCTGTTTGCATTCACTAACTAGCACTTCTTTCTTAAACCTCATCTCGACTGCTGCTGCTACTACGTTGCCCTGTATCCTTGAACTTTACCCTAGAAACTATCCATTTTGCTATATTCATTCGGACAGTTTACTAACATGACTTTTCAATATGTACTGATTTTCAGTCCTACATAGCTTGCCCGATTTCTCCTTTAATACCTCACTAACCTACTTGCAATTTCCTTCAATATGATTTACTTCAGAACTCAATTCATTACACGCGTTCCTCACTAACTGCTATTTCTTCCCTTCTTACTCCACCCACCTTCTCCAAATATCTACTTGTCATCCTGCCCACATAGGTCCCCCGAAATCCTCTTTCTTGCTCTGTCAAGTGTACCTTATCTGCTTCTGCTATTTATGAATGTGGCCCAGTCACACCTAGCCTGACCAGCACCCAACAAACCACTGCAAGAAAACAATCCTCATTCTTACCTGAACAATGATATGTTACTGCTAGAGTCCATTCTTTCTCATATTTTAACTAAAAAAAATTGTTTTAACACTCCCAAATTTAAAGATTCAATTAATCATGTAAGAAGGCTTGCATTGTCGGGACATCAGGCTCTCTGTTGTGATGACAAAGAGATATTTCTCCATGAACGTCTAAATTTTTAAAACGACATATAATTAGCATGGCCTAACTAATCTTGTACAGAACCATTTAAGTTTTCTCACAAATAAAATAAATACATTACATTACAAATTATTTAATCACATTCTTAGAATAAAATAAGGGTCTACAGTAATAAGTATTATTATATAAGGGAAACATAACCATGTAAATGTAACATATCATATCTTAATCTTAAATTACTATGGCTTTATAAATACATTTCAGTTATTATTAAAAATTTTGCAAATAGTGTTTAGGTAAAGATATAATTCTCACGAAACATTTAATATTCTGATTTCCCCTCTTGCCTTGCTCCTCTGCCATCCCTCTGTCCATTTCCTTGCCCTGCCCGGTTGTGATACTCTCTCCTTCTTTTCCATTGTTCATTTTCTGTAGCGCTCAGTCTTTACTCCCTTTTATTTATTCTGTCTAAAGCTTCTAGAAATAAAATAATTTAATTAAGTTTTTGGTTTAATACCTAATAGGCCTATGCAATTTTAAATTTGCCAATTGATATTGTGTGTAATATGTGAGATGATTCATTTCTCAGTGATTTTATTGTCTTAATATTGAGCTTGCAAGTATAGTTTTTGTACATAGCTTGCCGTAGGTTCATTCCTAATCTAATACTTCTCCACAAACAATGATTGTAAAACGCAATCTTGAACATATATACCCCAATACTTAACGGTCATGATCCATCATTTCTACTGCTTTTACGATAGTTATTTTTTAAATTATAAACAATAGCAGATATCCAAAAACCATTCCACAGTTTTGTTGAAAACAGTGTAACGTAATCTATGTTAACTAATTTTTTCATTACAAAATACACAATGGTTCTAATTATGCAGTTAAGCAAATTCTTGTTAGTGAATTAATTAGCCAGATCCATAAAATCATCTGGAATAATAATAGGCTGAGTAGTAAAAAATTATTTTTACAAAACTGTGCGACTGTATTTCAATATCTGCTCTCATTTAGGAATAAAAAATTATTATCATGAAAGCAGTAGAAATTATGGATCATGGTTGTAATCAGATATGCATTTTTGCTCCTGAAATTTTTTTCCACTCTGCTTCTTTCCATCCTGCCCATTCTGCTGCTTCTCCCTCTAATTTACGAGTAAAAAGTTGTACCTGTTGTTCGTTGGACCCCCCCATCCCCCACCCTTCCTAAGGAATTCAACATCCTCTCACATTTGTGAATGAAACGTATCAATATTAGATCTCAATTATCTCCAAAAATTTTGGAACTGCTCTATAGAAATTTTGAATTCCATCTGATGTGGTATTACCCTGACTTCCCTGTAATGTATCCCCTTGTCTTATAAATGTGTTAAAATTTTTCTTAAATTTTTTGTTTTATGGCTTGTAGGCGTACCTCTCCTTTAATTGTATCTAAATTGCCCCAATCTGGAATACTTGCTCAGTTTTATTTTCCAAATTATTTTCCCCTTCCTGAATTTGCTTACTAATGAAATGTATGTGTCTTATCACATTCGTTAACCTTCATCCACATATCCTGAATTTCATCAGCAGGTTTGAAACATTGTTTCCCCGTACCGTCATGGTATCCTTTAAGTTATGCTGCCCTACATTGATTCACTCTACTGTTTGTTGCACTATTTGTTGACTTTTTTCAATTTTGTCTACCTTATCCTCTCAAGTATTTGCTAAAACCTGATGAAAGTCTAGCCTCAGTCTCCTTAGCATCAGTTTCAAAATACAATTTCTTTTTACTAATCCATCTACTTTTGTGACCTGTTCTGCGAACTTATCTTATCTTACAATTTCAAGCACCAATCTGAAATCTTTTTCACAGTTTCATCTTTAAGTACAGCATTCTGTTTGGAAACTTCATTTTTAGTGTAGTGTTCAGCTCTGAAATTTAATTCTGTTGGGCAGTATTTTGATTCTGTAAAGTGTCAAACTTAGTACTCTGTTCAGAAATTTGCTCGGTAGTTTCTATTTCTGAATTGAACTAATAATAAGACCAGCATCTGGTTCTTTTGTAATGGCTCTGAACAAGTCATGCTCTGAAAGCCTCTAAAACATGCCCGATATTCGCTGTCACTCATATCGTTAGGTTATACTGATCAGAAATATTACAACTTTTAATCTGGCTCTGGTTCACAGCAGCCTAACTTAAGCTATGCAAAAATTATTTACCCATACATAAACCATAACAGCACTGTACAAAATTAACCTAGTTATAAGATACCTAACAATCAACTTGTTTTTCAAATATCTGTCATGTTTAAACACAAAAAAAATTGGTGTACCATTTAAACACATTGTAGACCAAGGACACTTCTGTTTATCATCGCTCAAAACAAATTTAGAGTAGGCCTCAGAAAGAGTTAAAACTGTTACACCATGAAGGACAAAAAAGATTATTTGCAGTTGTTTGAACCAAAATTTTATGCTGTAATTTACTGTTTTACTTGTTTTGCTGGGTAGTACCCGCAGCATGCTGAAATTCTGGAGCATTCAAGTAATGACACATTGGCTGTGTTATTCGGTTCTTGTTGTGCTGGAAAGTTGATCCTTGAACAAAGATTGTAGCATGTAGATTTTCTATCAGGCGTGGTTCTCTCTGTACCCAAAAACAGTCAGTGGCTATTCCAACCATGTGTCGCAGTGCCATCTTATAACGTTGATGTTCTTGTGAACACACGTGCAACATTACCAGTGCTGTGTGCCATATTTCCAACTCACTTTTCCCATCATTGAGGCAATATCTTCTAACATTCCATTGCTCGGCGACTGAAGAGCTCGAAGTGAAATTAGTCATGCAAAACACTTGCAATTTACCTATCCCATGCTCTGGGTGATAGCTCTCTGGCTTTTCAAAGTTATAGAGTAAACAATTAAACTTTTTGATCCATATCTATTATTGAGGACATGAAACGTGACTGTAACGTTCTTTCCACAGCATACACAAATTGACGACCCAAAAGTGGCATTGTTAAGTTTAAAAAAACAGCACAACTAAAATTGCGTGGTTTTACATTACGAAGGTGGGGTACTATCTTCCCCAATGCTCTACTAGCCTACATACACTGGCAGAAATAATTTAAGAAGAAAGGAAGTTTAAGTTTGCAAATGTCCAAAACAGGTTACAAAGAAATAGGACCATGAACGCTACCGGTACAGGTAATATCCCATATACTCAAATCATTTTTATTTTGCGAACTCGTGCTGCAATCCGACTCTCGGAAGCTTTGGCTTGAAACTAGAATGAACAAGCCCACGCCTGACACTTCCCAGCAAGGTCAGCAGAATCATGTTGCCTCCCTCGTACAATCAGGGCGTCATGTGACTCAGTGTCAGCTATCCTTGCATAACAAAATCATATCAGCGACCGTGGGAGTGATAAGCTGCAACTTTAAATTTAGACAATACATCCTGTAACCTTCTAGAACATTCTAGAAACCTGTAGGAGTATTATACATAATAAATACCATATACAATCCTCTAAAAAGCCAAAACATGTGCCAAAACAATAAATATTGATACAAAAACCCTTGCACAACAATTTAGAAAAAGAATATCCACAACTACCTTTATAAGTAAAAAATAGCTAAATATTGCAATGCTACAAATTTTTGCATCATCATCAAGATCAGTTGGCAAATAACCAACCTATAGTGCCCTAAGAATTTGTGATGCTGTTTTCTTTTCAGTAATAAGTTTGATCAACACAAAAACTGCTGCATTAAGTATGTGATGTTTCAGGTTCGTGTATTGCTATAGACTGCACAGGTAAATTGTCTTACTTATCCTCAAAATCTGTATAAATGTCAGAGTACATTAATTATCTTCTAGCATTGCCAGATCTTTTTTCAGCTCCTCTGCTTTGAAAAAACTTCCTTTCAATTTCTGAATTATGTGATTTAGCAGTAAGCAAATCATTTTGGTTGTACAATCCAATGTGGTGGGATGTCTGAATATTTGGGAATGGTATTAATATTCTTCCGTTTTCTGTTTACCAGACTCACAGTTTCTTCAATGTTGTCTTTACTGACATACACACTTTACATCTTTTAAATGCTCTTCTACATATTAATGGAACTTTTCAGCTGTCTGTACTTACTTCCTTTCTGATTTTACTCCTTTCTACACACACTACACAATCCCCCTACTTCATCCACAATCCCCTCTATTTCGTTCAGTCCCCACCTACTTCATCTACAGTCCCCACCTACTTCAGCTACAGTCCCCACCTACTTCAGCTACAGTCCCCACCTACTTCAGCTACAGTCCCCACCTACTTCAGCTACAGTCCCCACCTACTTCAGCTACAGTCCCCACCTACTTCAGCTACAGTCCCCACCTACTTCAGCTACAGTCCCCACCTACTTCAGCTACAGTCCCCACCTACTTCAGCTACAGTCCCCCCTACTTCAGCTACAGTCCCCCCTACTTCATTCACAGTCCCCATCCTTCATCCACAGTCCCCCATACTTCATCCAGTCCCCTGTGAACTAGAAAAAGTTCACTTCACAATCATTGATGGGAAAATCACGCGTCACGAAACACATTGACAGGCACAGTTGTCGCTAAAGCAGGGTTGCTACAGTTCTAAACTTTAAAAATTGAAACACAGGACACAGTTGTTTTGATTTATGTATATCATATTATGGAGTTACAGTAAATAAGAGAGAAGTGATTTTGGTCAGTATTTAACATCTAGGTCTTCGACGCTGGTGAGGGGTGACATAATGTGCTTGTGGGCAGTGCCGGAATGAAGGGACAGGGGAAATGGGAGATCCCACAGAAAACCAACAGCATCATCTGGAAAAATTTCTACATGTGAAAGTTTGGGGACTGGCCCTACCACGAATCAATTTCAGATTGCCTTGGTGGAAGATGAGTGCTCTAACCAGTACGCCGACCATGGCTCATACAGTAAATAAAAAGGCATATTTATCAATAGTGTAAGGAAATATTTGTGATTGAATACCAGTTCTGATGATCTGTTTTAACTGTGTGCTCTGTTAAGCCATGTTTGAGCATATTTTAACGTGGTAATCTCTCTTTAAGATAACCTATGAACTGTTACGCAGGTGTTCTTCTCTGGGTTGTGGTCGCTAAATGTGGTGTACACAGGCAAATTTTTTAAGTGCATTTGCAGACATCGGAGCAACTACAAAATTTTAAGAATGGATTAAAATAAATAGTCCAGCAAATTTAATCTATTCCAACATTTTGAGTGAAAAATTTGTGATTTTTTTACTACTAGAAAAAGACAAAAAAATTGTTAAATTTCTTCTGGAAAATCTGGGAAATTCAGGGGAATTTAATCCTGATATTCTATAACAACCCTAAAACAAATGCAGCATCTCTATAACTTGCTTGATAGCTTTCAAATATTTTATTACTATGCCAAAGAAATTTCATTTTCCATAATTACTATGTAACAAATAATTGATTATGATGTTCTGCATAAGACTTTATATTGTTGCTTTAAATCCAAATGCAGAATGTAAACACTGGAATTTGTTCATAGCTTCAGTGAGCATACTGTATCTTATCCTTCATTACCAAAGCATAGTTTTCGGCAAAATATGAATGCACAAATGCTGCTCTGTCTGGCACTAGGCTATATAATTTTTACTGGATTCAAAATGTGTTCATCTTTAATATAGCAATATATTTTCACTTGTAGCATTTTGCTATCAAGTTCATACAATGCGTTCTGCAGCTTTCTTGACATCTCAAAATCATAATAGCCTTTGATATTTCTCCACTGCTGTCAATCTATAACCGTATTTAAATCATTGTCAGGGGTAATCTTTTTTGCACATCAGACAAACAGTTTGTACAAATGTTTATGGTGCTCTTTTCATGTTTTGTGTCACAGCACAGTTGTTCCATCAGTTTTTTATGGTGGTTCAGAAATAAAGTACAATCTTTTAATATTGAGTGAATGGCGTTATTGAAATTTAAATTCCTGCTCGCATACGCAGAATGATGTGTGGTGTGTCTAGCATGTGATTGCAATGAATGAAACTGAGATTTTTCTTATTTAATATGTGGGCAATAATTTTTATTAAATTCAAGGCCATGTATCCTTTTTGCATCAACTCTGTTTTACTAGTTTATGGATTTTTTATAGATTTGATATCCTGCTTTCCGGGAGCTTGACAGCTTTGTATACATCCAGACAAAAAAAACTTTCTATTAACTTTACGTCTTCATGTTGTACATTTTTAAATTGTATATCAGACCAACTGTCTTCTATTTTCAGTTTTTAGGAAACATTCTTTTTACTCTGTTCTCTGTGTTTCCAAGTGATAGGTGATATTTGATTGCACCAAGGTATTGCAAACTCCTGCGGTTAAATAAAAATAGATTTTAACATTTTCAATTCTTTTCTGTTTTATATCACTATTT
The DNA here is from genome assembly GCA_003012365.1 of Medauroidea extradentata. Taxonomy (NCBI): domain Eukaryota; kingdom Metazoa; phylum Arthropoda; class Insecta; order Phasmatodea; family Phasmatidae; genus Medauroidea; species Medauroidea extradentata. Next base: position 13,817 of record PNEQ01080682.1, read on the forward strand.
CAGTATTTTCCTTCTATTTTTCTCAACCATCTGGACATTTCTTTTAATTTTTTCAATTTTTTTTACCATCTATTTGTGTCATGAATCTACTCATTCAGCAAGTGGTCTTCTCGTCTTAATTAACTCATTGCACTGTTTGTTTGGTAATAATATTTGTGTTATACTTGGGACCCAATTTCTGGAAAGCAAATATATTTTTTTGAGTTAAAACAATGCAAAATAATTTAAAATATTTCCATTCACTTTGCAATGCAGCGTTTGTTTGCTGTATTATTTTTTTTTTAATATATCTAAACAATTAGAGATTATATTGTGTTTTCCGATTTCAAAAATTTTGTTTTTCACATTACAAAATTTTACGGCGGCATTAAGATGTAGGCTAGTGGGTGTGAAATCTTATACGACTCTGTAACACCTATTACCTACATTAATATTGTTATATCTGTTACACACATTTAACAATCTAAATTAAGTTTTTGAAGATGATTATCTTGAAACAAATTGTTGAACTTAAATCTAAGCTAAGTTTTAGAGAAGGTTATAGTAAAAGAAAATCCTTGCAGCCCATTAAACAAATGTTTCTTTTGTTTACATAACAGGTGTTACACAGTGCAGTCATTGATTCCAACATGCTTAACAGTGACATAAATATAAACATGTATTTGATTTATACATTAGTTTACTGAGAAAACTTCACTTTTGTGAAGTCACTAAGCAAAATACCCACAAATTTTTTATAAAGTAACAAATAAGTCTGCCAATGTTGAATTAAAATAGCATGTTTTAACTGCCAACAATGATATATTTTTAACAATGTCTTTAAATTAATTACATGTAAAAGCATGCTGTTTAAGAAAGTTTGAAAACTTATAATAAAGTTGCCATGAAAATTAATGTTTTATAATTTTATAAATATTTTGAATACAAATTTTTTTATAAACCTTTGTGAGACTGTATGACAAACATGTTATTAATTAAGATATTTATTATTACTTAACCAGGTCTAGTGATTTTGACTGATGATGCATTTGTACATTTGAAGACTTAACATTCATAAGAGGCTAAGTGCCAAAAGGTAAGTTTCTAGATAATGACGAAAACCATATATTGCGAACAAACAAATGAACAAGGAATTATCCAAATGGGTTCACATATTTTTTACAGTTGGAAAGTAGTAAATACGAGCAATCGAACAGTAATCAATACAAAACACTTATGAACATTAATATATATTTTTTCAATGGACTAGAATGTGTTGAGGATACTCCATTCATCTAATTGTGCTGATGTACGGCGCGCATGAATATCACTATGTGATAGCACTTTAGGTATGTCTTCGACCTAATGTTTTGGCACCTTTCTATGTACCTAACTCATTTTTGTCGAAAATGGTACTTAGCCCCTTTTGAATGTTAAGTCCTCATTTATTATGTCACAGTTTTTCTTAATTTGTTTTTGCCATAAATTAATTTAGTATTTTTATGTCATTAGGACTAACTTAGACATTTGTTGTGTTTGGAACAGAGCTGTGAATGCTGGAAAGTCAGAATGGAATGAAGATCAGGCAAGCATGTCTCGAGGAATCATCCAGCGTCCAGAAAACAGGGACAGACAATCAATAATGCACGGTTCTCCTTCACTCAAATTGTCTTTTGGAATAGAACATGAGAACGCTGCTTCGTACCTGCCATATACTTATTTTTCTATGTTTGATGGTCATGCTGGTACTGATGCTGCTGTGGCTGCTGCAAATCAGTTGCATCATATTCTTCATGTGAGTATGTATTTTACTGCTAATATTTAGTACAGTATTTTTTATAATTTTTGAAATCATCTGATATTTTTCCTAATTAATGATTTTGAACCCAATATTGGTCGTTGCTTCGATTTTTTTCTGTGGTAGGAGAGTTTTGATGGTTTCAGTTCTATTTGAAGGACTGTAAATGTGAATTTTACCAGACATTTTAATAAACTGTTAATTATCTTATTATTCATCAACCAGCAGTCTAAATTAAATGAGAGGTGTGCAAAGTTTTTCATGATGTGTTGTTACATATTTTAACGTATTAATAGTACAAATTCATTGAAGAAATTATAGGAGTCCAACAAATTTTGCTATGCAAATACAAACAAAACAGTAAGTGTTTCAGAGTATTGCAGAAATATTCCACAGAAAGTTCCAGAATGGATGCATAAGAAATACTGCATATGATCCTGTGACATGGAGGTGAAATTCTTAGTGGTAAAGTGTCATATTGAACCAATTACCAGGGCAGAAGATGTCCTATCCTCGGCTTACCACCAAGGATTCAACCTGACTAATGACTCTCTTTAAGAGCCATATGCATTAAAAGGCAAGAAACGTCTGTCATAATCTATGCTCAGGGCAACCACAACAGGAATGCAACTAAACAGTGAGAAAATGACGTTCACCTTTTTAATTTAAATCCATATATTCAATGACCATAATTTACATCACTCCTCCCTCAACATAACTTCACAACAATCTGTGGTACAAAGCCGAACGTACACCTTTCGACGCTAAATCTCGCACAACATTTGAAATTCACACAAAGACTTTGCCCCAAAATATTCCAAAAGGGCACTCGCCACACACAATACTCTTCACAGTTTCCTGTGCTTTATAATATATACATTTTACAAATGCGCTTACATAAAGACAAAGCTGACACACAATATACGCCTCCCAACCAGAGTTACTCAGGACGCAAATACAATAATACAGCACTCATCAACTGATCCAGTCTCTCCTCGAATGGGAAAATGATGAAAATCGGGACGACTCACCATATCCTCGTGATTGCCGCAGCCATCAGTCGTCAGCAGCATACTTGAACTGCAATCGGACCTTCCATTCACCTCGCTTAGCCCAAAAAGGGACGGGCAATCACCCACGCCTGATGGAAGAAGGTTGCCTCTGAGTCATCGACCGTCGGCACTGCAACTTCATCGGACCATACCCGACTGATTGTCAACTTCGCCTACTGCCTCCTCGTCCCACTCATCTTGCTAGACTCAGCGCCGCTCGCTTCATCTCCTACCAAGCAAAAAACCGTCGCCCCCCTCCCTTACCTCCTCTACCTGTCGAGACCCCTGAGACTCCCTTCCCATCAAGGCCGCCCCTCCACGGCTGTTAGAGGGATCAACCTGACAGAAGGAGCGACTCAGATGCCCCAAAGACACTACCAACACACGCCCCATTCAACCAGGGAAAGTAGAATCTCCGAAAACGAATTCCCAACAAACAAAGGGAAGCTAAACAAACCTCAGCTGACAAACGTCCTCAAAAGAAACAACAAACTGAACCAAATTAAACAAACTGAAACAAAAAGACCAAAAACCAATACAACGAAGCAAAACTACCATAAAGGATGCATCCCCGACCAGCCAATCAGCTCAATGTAATAGCATTTTTCGTCCACTGTGTGAAAACAGTTCATGGATTTAGTCTCCTCTTGCACTCCACAGACATTGTAAATGAGGTATAGGTGATTCGGAATAAAGTGAACACTCAAAAAAGCCCTGATTAATTTCTATTTCCTGCCAGTTTATATCTTTCTGCCGATGTATACACAAATAATGCCACGTGCTTTTATTTACATAGGGTCGTGCAATGTTTACAACTACATTAAACTTCTCCGATAAATTTTAGCTACAATATCTACTCATTAAATGCACGGGGGCTGAATGTAAGATAAAAAAAAAGTAATCTTAGTTATAAATACCTGCGAATTAATGTCTGGTTTCTGTCCATCGACTAATCTAAACAACACGCACTATTGCCGTTACGCATCTCGTAAATGAGGGCATATTTTATTTGAATTTGTAACGCAAAACCGCCACTACAACAGACATGACACACTCTATTCAATAATTCAAGTTTCGTTCAGTTCTACTGCCACGAACAACGACGACGCACTTCATAAACAATAATTAACGTATTTTCTTAACATGTGAAATAAAAAGTATGTTGTTTTTAGGCTGGCAAACGTAAAACATAATATACAGATTACCGATGGTTTCACATCATTTCGGCAATTATACTCAAAGTAATTTCCAATACTTTTGAATGTGTGTATACTCAAAACGGGCAAATGCACGCAAATGATGCAACCAAATATGCAACTTGGCGGCGAGAACCTAACTCTGATGCCACCTGTTGGTGGAGTTTTGAACTGACTGAAGCACGGAGTAAGCGATAACGGCCACGGCGACTCAAGGTCGACCATAGCGTCACATAATTCTCGCGCAAATCGAGTCTAATTATAATGTATGTATGAATGTCAATAAGATCATAAGTAAATATTTTGAAGTGTATTAAATACAGACAGGTCGAGTTCGTCATATGTTCTTTCACTAATGTTGTATTCAAATAGGAAAATACACGGAACTACGTACAATAAATCGCTACCAACCATACAAGCAGTAAAGTAACTCTTG
>PNEQ01080683.1:0-10055 GCA_003012365.1 Medauroidea extradentata
TCTATTACACTCCTCCATTTGTTATTGTATTTGGTAAAATTACGCTCATTATTCTTTTATGCCTGATGTAAAGTTTGATTCTATAAACATCAGAATTTTACGTTTTAACCGGGCGAACAATGATAATGGCGAGCGTGCGCCTAGATCCTTCTTCTTCAGACTCGGCCGGACTGTTGAGTGAGGACTGAGGATCTAGGCAATCACAGCGCTGCGTGTGCAAGCGCTGACAACTAGATGGAATAGTAGTGTTTCGTTGTTCCGCCAGAACGAGCCACTGTACAGCGCGCTGTTTAGTTACAGACTGCAACCGACAGAGTGCAGTATACGAATACGATGCCGCGGAGCAGAGCATTCATCTTGCTGCCGGTTCGGCACACCATTATTTTGATACGTGGGGCTCTACATTTTTAATTCAATTAATATTTAATTTAATATAGTTACGTTTATATTCAAAGGGAAATTGAATTGGCACTAAATGTAGTGGGAAAAAAACTCGGTAGTCCTCAACATGCTCATTATATAGTTACAGACTGCTGTCTACAGACAGAGTTCAGATCGCCGCCAACTCGCCATTGTTTGATTGTTATTTACTGACAGTGACACATTGTCGGAGCTGAGCAATATTTACGTGTGGGGCATCATTTTATTCTTAATAAAATAATAAGATGTCGACATCTTTAATTTAATTCATGTTTCATTTTATTTAATTACAGTTTTATGCAAATTGCAGTTAAATTGGAACTAAATATTGTAAAAAAAATTTTCCCTTGAGAGCATGTTGAAATGGTGTGGTGCGGGTCTTACACGGGAGCGGGTGTTACCTGGGTAAATACAGTAATTTCTTTAGGGTTTAATTTGCCATTAACATTGCGTAGACCACGTTAAAATTCCACTCGCCGGCGCCGCTTGATGGTTAGTCAAGCTGTAGTGCAGCGCATCTCATAGAACTGGCACCTGTGTACTGCGCAGTGAGCTGGCAACAGCACAGTGACTCACCAGTACATCTACAATGACTACCTCGTCCGCTTGTCAGGCACGTCTAGCGTGACAGCGCACATGTTTTGACGTGAATGCAGTGGAACTGAATTACACTGAGCGCGTGCCGCACATATTTCATCTCCTGCCGCGCGAAAAACCTGCTGCGCAAATTATGCGGATTTTTTTAAATTCATTAAATGATGGCAAAAAGTTAGGGTGCGCAAATTACGCGATGGCGCAAATTATGCGCGTGATTACGGTAGTTCATGATAAAGTGAGCACTAAAGGTTCAGCCTTTGAAGAAAAAAATTGCTAGCCATTGCTGCATATAATTCTACATGAACAATAGTTGCCTTCCTCACTGTACAGTTGGGAGCGAATTGCCGAAAATAGTTCTGTGTATTTTTCAATTTAAATGAAAAAAAAAAAATGAATTGTACGTATTTGTAGGGACATGCATCTATCGCATTTGCGATAAAGCTAATTTTTATGAGAATTCAGACATTTTTTTGCAAATAACGGTAATCCTCCCTTTTTCCGAAAATACTCCCATTTTTACCTAAAATACCACCACTTTTACAGAAAATACCCTCACTTTTCTGAACATACAGAAGTGCTTGCAATACAGTGAGATTGTATTTATTAAAAGTTCCAATGCATTTGTAATGGTTATATCGAGGGATATATTGTTTGTTCTTCAAGAGTCGCAAGGAGAAGAAAATATTTCATTGTAATTTGTTTTCTTGTGGTTTTCCCTTGCATTTCTCTTACATTACATCAGAGGTAACTTCAATTGCTTCTGTGCAATAGCATATTGAACAGTGCGACTTGTTTCAGTATCATTCATATGCAGAAATATGCCGAAACCGAACTGCGTGTGTCCAAATTCTCTGAATATGGACTGTATAAGTGTTTTTTTGCCACTGTAATATGTCAATTTCATGGGTGTGAAAAGTCGCATGTACAAAAAAACGTTAATAGGGACAAGGATGAAAGTATTGTCTTTTAGGGAAACAAAATGCAAAAATGGTATTCTTCTTGTCTATATTTGAAAGAAAAATTATATAATTTAAGTTTTAATGTTCATATACAAGTTGATTGAAATATAAAATAACACCACTTTTGGCTGAAAATAACATTGCTTTTAGCTTAAAATAACCCCACTTTTTGACATCAAATAAAACCACAGATGCGTGTCTCTACGTATTTGTGTTGTACATAATTAGTAAAATATTTTTATCAAAATATATAGATCCCTCCTGACTGCACAATTTACCTTAATATGTGCAAACATCGAGTGATGTGTCCAGAATGGTTAGACATTTCCTTTCGCTAGCTGGTACGCGCTGAAAGATACGAATTGACTGAAAATAGAAATTTAGCAGGGTTTTTCCCAGTGCTCACTTTATCCTGAATGAAACATAGCAAAATTCTAATTTTTCAGACGGTTCTTTCTCAAGATATATGTACTGGATTGGTTTGAAATAGTGGACATTGGACTTTGCTACAATGTTGTGTTTAATAAAGTGATAGGGTAAGTGCCCACAGTAAAACATTACGTGCACTGTATGTGCTGTGATGACTGTAGGCCTAAAGGCATGTTATATTGTTCGTTGGCTGGGTGGGGGGGGGGGGTTTGGGGGGTATTCTATTGAAAATTCATTCCCTCTATTTTTTGTCCATCTGTCTGACATTACCAATTAAAAGCAATTTTGTTACTTAAGAGTGAGTCGTAGTATATAAACGCTGAAAATATCAATTGATTTCTACTTTTTTTTTTTTCGAAGCCAATATACGTAGATGAAATACTCAATGACAATCCTAGATAATTGTATTTGACAACTTTATGAGTATATATTTATACAGAATTACTAATTCGTTACGTGTGATCTCTTGTGCCGCAGTTAAGTGCGTGAGGTTCCTGAGTCAGAAATTGTGCCTCAGAAGTTCGGAACACTGGAAACAATTTTGTTTAAAACGTTGGCTAAAACTATTGTCTAGGATTGCTATTGTTTTATTTTCGCAAATTGGCTTCATGAAACCTACAGTTATAGATTAATGCTTTTAGCGTTTAATTATGTACCACACCCTCTTAAAGCTGTATGGCAAAACAAATTGAAAAAAATTCTTGTAAATGCTGGAACCCTTCACCCTCTATCCTTTCTTGTGGGTGGCTGTTGTTTTTAGGTGGTTTGGACGTCTCGTCAGCCAGGTCATTATAGGTAGATCCAGAATGACAGAAATCTTGAAATCAACCAGCCATGTCCCTTTAGTAAAAATAAACCTTTTTAATGCTTACTTACTCACCGCAGGGCTGGTAATAGCCAGAATTATTTGTGTTTTAGGGGTTGGGGCTATCTCCCTGTGAAATTCAGATTATAAGCTGCTATGTAAGTACTGTAATTTCGATAACGTAAAGGAAGGATCTGGACCCCGTGGACACCTCCCTGTCCTAGCTATGTCCATGACCACCATTATTTCAGCTTTATTTATTTATTGTATGTCAAGTGTATCCATGTTGACCGGAAAGATAACTAACATTGTCTTGTATACCACATGTTTTTGTTCAAGTTTAATGAAACTATGAAAATTAATAATTTGTGTTTGTGTTAATCGTTTCAATCAAATTGCAGACCGTTGCGGAAAGCTTTTGCAGTATTACATGGACAAATTTTTTTATTTCAGTAATTAATACATGGAAGCCAAGTAGATAATGTTTTGTTGGTAACGAAATAGATTACAATGTGATGTGGAAACTTTGAGCTGCTAATTTTACTACCATCATAATTATAAAAATTTGTTAATATTTTCCGCACATTCTTAATATACATTACAGTAGTTGGACAATTTTTAAGTATAAAATAAATGACACACACAGTGTGGTGACACGTGTGAGCCCGTGCTGCTAGGCTCCCACACGTTGCTGCCCGCGTGTTCTATTACAATGTCCAAAAAAATGTAAATTGATCAGTCCTCAAATGCTCCGGTCACAGTGGAGAGCTGCTCTTATCGTAGGGCCTCGTGGTATCGAAGGGTGGACGCATGCAGAACGGTAGTCAAACACGTGGTTAGATCAACAGCCCATATTTATTACTTTTTTTTTTCTTTCCACAAAACTCACGCTACCGCACTTACATCGGCACGTACAAACTTCTTGTACATCAACATAAAATTAAACTGAAAGAGAACTGAACTAAAATGAAACCCAACTCAAAAGAAAAACAGCATGTGCTGAACTTAAATCATAACCGATAGTGGGCCGGCCACATGGTTGATACGGCTGTAAATTCACATCAAAATAATCAAAACTAATTAATAATGAAGAGTTCTAGCAAGTATTTTCACCTCCTTCCATCACGGCTCCATGTCTTTCGTTCGCGCCCCTCGGCTTACCACGTGCTAACCTCGCACAACGCGGTACACGTCTGGCTTCCTCAACAGTCAAGAACAAAGTGGCCAGCCACAGCAACCCCAATGGCATCCCAAGATACCATGGCAGCCTACCTTTCAGTAAAATGTTCTATAACATTCTAGCAAGATCAAATAACTAGTCTGGATACAAAATAAACAAACTAAAACTACCAAAAAATCGGCAAAATTCTGCTGAGCATAAAGATGTATTTTACTGAATAATTATTACAATAAAAATTATACTGTATTAAATTATATCTTGGCATCGGACGTTGACGGCCGTACACTTTGCGGTAACCTGTGTGAACCCCTATCAGTTTCGCCCCTGCAGCACCAAGACCGGGATGGCCGACCTCCTCTACACATCTTTAAAATAAATACCAAAAACTTTCTAAGTACCATACATTTTAAAATATCAATTTCTTGTAAAATTGCTAAGAGTCCACAGTTGCTTGAATTTTTATGCATTTTCAGAAAAGTCCTTACAAGACATATTTATTTTGTTCGAAAAGATAGTTTTTAGCTATTTTGGAGGGCTTCAAAACAGTGTTTTTGTTGGGCATGGTGTCATGACATCTTGTCCTTGTCCGAAATGTGTTTAATTTTAGTTCATTGGCACAAAAGACACATGTGGAATATAGTGCTTTAGTTAAAAAAAGGAATAACGAACAGACTGCATTATTGTGCCCTAAAGCCTTGATAAAACACTGTAGTTGAGACAGTTGCGAGCATATGTGACTGACATACTTGGGTTGTTGTCTGTGTGTGCGAGAGCAGACGAAGCAGCAGGCTCTGCCCAACCAGGGAGTGTGGGACATGAGAGGCAAACAGTTCTTCACAGGGGTTGAGATACGTGTGTGGGCAATAGCCTGCTTCGCCCCTCAGAGGACCGTGCGAGAAGATGCGCTGCGGTAAGTCACCTTGATACTTCTCTATGTTCACGTTGTCAGTGCAATTTTTAAATTAGTCTCAGTGCTCTCCAGACAGATTGACATATTCCAACATTTGTTAGTTGAAATGCCATGTAACTATAAGGAGTACTATGATTAAATCTAAGTGCATGATTTTATATTACACTCCTGTAGATAAAACCTCTTTATAACGACCCATCTTACATTGACCACCTGTCTATAACAACCCATTTTTGAAAATCTGTAATTTTTAATTACTTTTATTTTAAACTTTAAGAAATTGGCCAAAATACGATTTTGTGCACAGTGTTGTGTTTCTAGTGGCGAGCTCTGTACTCCACTCTGCAAGCAGCAGTTCATCCCTCCCCTCTCCCACCCTAAAGGTACATTCTTTCCCTTCACGTAAATACCTGGCAAGCTCGGCGTCCGCCTACCTTTGTTCATGTACCAGTTTTCTCTTGTTAGATACCGTACGCTCTCTGTTTGCTTTGTTATCACGTCTTTGATTTGCACAACTTTTGGATTTCTCCTGGTTTTTTACGGTTTATTGACGGCATTATGCTTTGATTTTCAGGATTTTCATTTGAGTTTGTGTTTTTGGCTTTCTATTGGGTTATGATTATTAGGCTTGATTCTGTAAATGATTGTTGACAACCCGTCAATTTCTTCATAATGAGTGGAAAGCCAGTCGGCTTGTCGCTTCTGAAGAAGTACGAAATAATCAAGGAAGTTTCACAGGTTTCAGGGTTGTGTGTTCACTAGTGAGATTTTTATACTTGAAACAAGGAGCTGTATTTTGCAATGCATGGCCGTTGCTATAGTGCCTTGTGGTTTTCAGATAGTAATTCATGTTCGTAACTGTCATAAATGTAATTTCCATGTATTTTCACAAATGAGGTTGTTTAATTAATTATTAATTAGAGGCGTACAGGAGTATGTATGTGTCAACAGTATTATTCATTAATTATTTTCTTGCATAGTGATGATTTTGAAATGCTATCAATGTTGAATTCTCTCAAAAACTATTAAATTTAAATATTAAGTTGCTATTAAGTTGGCAAGAAAACCTACCTAATAGGCCCTATTTATTAAAAAAAAACCTTGATTTCCATTTACAACCTGCACCCTGATTTTTTTATTTATTTTTTTTTATTTTGTAGGAAAACTGTGTGGATGGTACATGGTAAATACTGTATTTCTTTACAGGCAGTCCTTTGCTTTCATACATTCAAATTTTGTACTATTAGACTTTCATACGTTAATCGTTCATACCCATAATTTTGCTTTTGTACATTAACTGACAAAATAAAATTGAAACACAGTTTTACAGCTGATCAACACTATTATAATCATACATAAATTTCTGAAAAAGTATAATGTTTATGTCAAATACTGTAATTGCGAAAAAAGTAAGCCTAGATGTGGTTATGTAACATAACAGCCTTTTCATTATACAGTAATTTAGGAGTATTGAAGTGCTGTATTTTTTAATATACAGAACCCATTGAATATTATGCAAGTGTATTATTCAACTTTCCCAGGACTCCATTGTGTTTGAAAGTGAAGGACTGCCTTGTAGGACTAAAATGTTTCTCCATCTTATTGCATACATGTATTTTGTCTCAAAAACATACCTCAGAAGGCCCCACCTAACAAATAAGTCTCTGTCCTTGATCATGCAACGATATTGGGGTAGGCAGTGGCCTTAATGAACTGTTGTACCCAAACTGTAAATGTTAATTTTTAATTTTTTTTTTAAAGGAATTTCACTCTGCAGCTGCAGAAAATTAGCAACGATGCTGGTATGCCTATCATTGGACAGCCGTGCTTTTGTAAGTACAAATGTTTATCCTTTGTGAACTTTATGAATGTTATTAATGTATTTGTGTTAATATTATACCTATTACAATAAGTCGTAGTGGTTTGTAGTTTGTTCGAAAGGTACATTAACGGGTTGAATAGTTATGTGATGTTTTGGATTACTAGTTAACTATTGAGTGTGTTACCAAGTTTTGTGTAGTATGTACATTTCTAATAATGGAGGTAGGGGAACACAAGAGTTGATATCATACGTGTTGTAGACTGAACAAGGTATAGCCAAGATTAAACATTTGTTTCATGTTTGAAAGTTCATGGGTTTGATTCCTAGGCGAGCTGTCTGATTTTATTATTATCTTGGCTTCTGGGGTTAAGTCACATTGTAGTGGTAGATAGTACAGACGTTTCATCTCTGTAACATTTCAGTAAGACCTCTCTATTAAGATTCCATTTGTTACAACCACCTGTCTATTATGACTGTATTCTCTGGAACTTTGACGGGTTCTAATAGAAAGGTTTTACAGTTGTAGCAGCGAGAACGTTTACTGTTTGCTGGTATATACATGCAGATTCAAGTGGCTATAGTGGCTATAGCAGGTTTGGCTACATTTATGATTATTGTTGATTGACCGTGACGGAAAATTGTAGCAGCTCAAATCCAATGTTTAAAAATATCTGAAAGGTAATCCAAGTACGTCCTAGGAAATAGTATTTTCCAGCAGTGTGACCTACAGCTCGGGCACAATCTTTGGAGCTAAACATATATGCCATATTGGCAAAATATTTGTTTGTAAAGTTGGAAGTGCTGTTATCTAGAAGTGTTATTTGTAACCTGAAACATGTTTAGCTGGTATTATATACAATGCATTTTTTTTTAAGGCCTCACTCTTTAGTTTTGCAGTGGTTTCGAAAATATTTTTTTTTATAAAAATTAATGCACACATAAAAAATTTATTCTTATAGTTTTAACACTGACCATATACTGTATCATTGTTTGTATCAGAATTTTTCTGTTGCAATACATCAAATGGATTTTTTAGATTTTTGCCCTTGAAATATCACATACTGTATTTTGTTGTCAAAATAAGCCAAAATGAAGCAAAATAATTGTTTTCTAGCAAACTGTACATAATTTAAAAAAATGTTCTGGCAAAATTGTGTATTGAATGACTGTACACAGTCTCAAATTTTTTCAAAGCCTTTTGTTAAAAAATATTCTAGTTAGTATTTGCAATTGTTTGAAATAAATGAAAGATCATGGCCTTAAAGTGCTCTGTCCTAAGAAGATACCAACACCAAACAGCAGCAAAGAGACATGTGAAGTTCAAGACATGCACTTTCATGTCGAGGTCATGCGGACAGTAGTACTGTTGCTTCTCTAACTACGTATTACTGGAAATGTGAGAATTTCGCATTGTCAACGTACTTCAGGCTAAAATTCACTGTCCTATGTATTTTTAAGTCACAACCTTTTTTTCATTGACTATGCCTCAATTAAATTTTGAACTGTGCTGTTTGTGTTGGGTTCTCGTTGTGTTGCCGATGAAGTCTACCAAGGTGGTGTGTCTAATAATTTGTCGCCCAATCACAAAGCCAACACGAATGAAGAAGATTTTAGATCCTATGTTGTCCTGAAATGGATTTGGAAAAATTTTCAGTCTCTGCACATTGCTCTTCGGGTTGTTTTATTTTAGAATGAATATTATCTATAAATAGAAATGTAATTGTGATGTATGAATTCAGGTTTTGCTCTTGCTGCAATTAATTGAATAAGTTATGCAGTTAGCATATTTATTTTCGTCTTATGAAAAGTCAGTTGTTCCAAATGGAGGTTATTAAAAAGTTGAATTCCAAACTGTAATATTTATTTGGTGCTAGGTACTGTTGTAATGAAAACGAATTACCTAGTTTAGCTTTTGGTTACAGTACATGCTGCAACCATTTTTATCATAATACATGCCTGCAAGAAAGTACTTAATATCTCATTTTTTAAATTTTTCGTTACCAAAAGCCTTATACTAAAAATTTTGTATGTGTTTGCATCTGAAGGCTCTATATTAGAACCCTGTTGTAACATTCCTGCATATAACATCAGTTTTATTTGGTCCCACCAATTTTCCATAAGGCATGTATAATGCTATCATTTCGTGCTTTGGTATTTTTCATTTCCTGCATATAACATCACTTTTTTTCTCTGACAATAACCACAACTCGGGTAAATTTTTTCTTATTTGTATTATTTTAGATAAAATAACTCGGCTGTAGACTAAAAACAACTGCAAAAAACACGTTAATGTCGGGGAAAGTATCATAAGTGTACATTACAGTGATATTAAAGACTGTGATCCTGAAGATGACGAGCATGAACCTACAGAAGACAAGTGGGAAAGCCTCTATTATACACACAATGAATGTATTCATGTTTCTGATTGCACAGTAACTACTGTATAACCTTATTTAATCTCATAATAGGCTTATTTACTATACATGAAGTATCACATTTTAAGTTACTTTTGTGTAATATCCATTTATTTGCGTAAGTATTGATTCCTGCTTATAACATTTTCCTGCGTATAACACTTTTTTTCACAGGTCCCTTGAAAAGTGTTATAACAGGGTTCTACAGTAGTAACATATTGTGAAGTGTTCAGCCACTTCCCCATCTTGTTTAAATATTTATGAAGTGTTTTTATTTTCTTATTTAAATTTATATGTAAATCTTTCTTAACGGGCTATATGCCATTTTCAGGGTGAGTTAGGTGTCCGGTATGATACAACAGAATTCAATAACTTAGTAATTGGGGACATATTAATTTAAATTCATCCTTTCGAAATTTAAATATAAAATAGTCAAGGAATTTTAAAGTGGAGTCATTTGTTTATTTTCCTGGCTTGTTTGGTTTCAAATTGACCACAGTAAAATTTTAATTAATTTTG
>PNEQ01080683.1:10155-23440 GCA_003012365.1 Medauroidea extradentata
TGTAGGATTTCTGGCGCCGACGTTGTGGTTGATTGCTTGCTTCATGGAATTCTCTCCATGACGTAGGTTATTGACGCACGTAGGTCAGCCATCACAGGGGGTTGCTTAGGGTATTGCGCCGCGAAAGTAGTTCCGCTGTTGCGCACCTTTTGTCCCTAATTATTATATTTGTGTGGATAAACAATTTTATTTCAATGTAGAACCTATAAACGGAAATTTTGGAATCCTTTGTGATCTGTTTTAAGTGTAATTTTGCTGGTTTTGGGAAGTTTGGATACTGTTGTATCACTCCGCCGTGGTGCGCTATTTGTTACCATGTCCGTTGCCATGAGAGAACGGTTGGTGCCGGGCGCTGGCCCGAGGCGGTCGCAAGTTGTAGAACAGTTGGTGCCGGGCGCTGGCGCGAGGCGGTCGTTAGTTGTAGGGCAGTTGGCAACGAATACGTGTTTCATCATTACCTTTTTTACCTTGTTTGTTGTTTAATCACGTTCGGGCATGGTAACGCCGGACAGCTGACGGGTTTATTTGTGCTTGGTAAATAACCGCCTTTTGTAAGAAACTTACCGAATCCAAACATCTGTCAAAGTTAAAGGAAAAATAAATCAACAGTTGATTGAGTAAGTGAGTTGTTATTGGTGAAATCACGATGGTTGGTTAACCCTGAAAGTAAATCAAACTGAGCTATCCGGCGCACTTCACATAACCTCAACACCCACGCCAAGTGACTACAATAACAATAGAGCAATAGATAAACACACAGCAGACGCAGGACGTGTCACAAATAGTAACTTTGATACAAAGAATATTCCATGATACCTAGTACTGCATTTTCATAAATAGGTGGGGGACTACCCTTCTGCTCAATCCCTTCTAGTAAAAAAGTATTATATTTCACAGTCTCAAAGTTAAAAATAATATTTTAAACATTAAGGTCCAATTTCATTTTAGGTACAGTAGTTGTAGCATGTCTTGGTAATTAGATACAATGAAAGTATTCACGGTAACAGTGGGGATATAAATAGTGGTTTAACTGTACCGTCTAGCCCTGCAACTACAATAACGCAACAGTATTCTTCTTAATTCCGTCACAAAAAAAAAAAAAAAAAAATTAAATTAAAAAATAATTTTAGTAACATCAAGACAAATATACAGTATTTACTCGTGTATAGCACCACCCAATTTTAACCTAAAATTTACCTTTAAACTGAGATGTGCGGTTATATACGAAACAAATCTTGGGAAAAAATATTGAAGTAGCGGCAGATATTTTACATGGCGATGTTGGCTAACCTGACTAGAATTTTGTCGAAGTGGTGTCAGGCGTAAACTAGGTTAAAACACGTATGCGATGTTTGAAAGTTAATATATTCTGTGTGTGTGTGTAATGATGGCCACAAAACGCAAGTGCAGTAGCGTGTGGGACTATTTTACTATTGCGGAGAATGATACAAATGTCGCAATTTGTAACACAAAAATTTCAAGAGGCGGGAAGTCACGTACGACAACAAATATGTCCAAACATTTGCAATGTTTTCACGCAGTTGAAATGTTCAAACGACGTAAAGAAAGTGAGGACTCTGTCTCAGATAACGTATTTGACGTGGAAAATTTGTTTCGTCCTTCAACTTCGTCTTCACCAGTTTCATAAAATTGAATGCCAGTTGTAAACAAACCTACCCAAGTTCAACCAACTTTGAAGGTATGGTTCGAGAGGAAAGCGCAGTTTGCACTTGACGATCCAAGGGCCAAAAAAATTACGTCACACATTGCACAGATTATATGCGAAGACCACCAGCCTTTATCAATTGTTGAAGACAAGGGGTTTGCTGCATTAATGACACATCTTGAGCCTAGATATCCAATGCCTAGCCGCAAGCATTTTTCAACAAAGATTATTCCACAGCTGTACGAAGAAGTTTGTACGAAAGTTAAAAGTTTGTTGAGTGAGGCATCAAGTGTCAGCATTACTACCGACATGTGGACATCAGTAGGGAATGATAATGCCTAGCTGCAAGCATTTTTCAACAAAGATTATTCCACAGCTGTACGAAGAAGTTTGTACAAAAGTTAAAAGTTTGTTGAGTGAGGCATCAAGTGTCAGCATTAAAACAGACATATGGACATCAGTAGGGAATGATGACTACCTATCCCTCACTGCAGAGGTGTACAAAATTACAACAGACACGTGGACATCAGTAGGGAATGATGACTACCTATCCCTCACTGCAGAGGTGTACAAAATTACAACAGACACGTGGACATCAGTAGGGAATGATGACTACCTATCCCTCACTGCAGGGGTGTACAAAATTACAACAGACACGTGGACATCAGTAGGGAATGATGACTACCTATCCCTCACTGCAGGGGTGTACAAAATGCCATTGCAACAGACATGTGGACATCAGTAGGGAATGATGACTACCTATCCCTTACTGCAGGGGTGTACAAAATTACAACAGACATGTGGACATCAGTAGGGAATGATGACTACCTATCCCTCACTGCAGGGGTGTACAAAATTACAACAGACATGTGGACATCAGTAGGGAATGATGACTACCTATCCCTCACTGCAGGGGTGTACAAAATTACAACAGACATGTGGACATCAGTAGGGAATTATGACTACCTATCCCTCACTGCAGGGGTGTACAAAATGCCCGAACGCATGAACCAGGTTCGTGGGAAATATTTTATAGCTGGGGAAATTTTTCAACTCTAACATATTTTTTTGTAACTGCTGTATATGTTTTCATCGAGGTCTATAAAAGACCTTTCGTCAAGGTGTACAGACCTTGTGTTTTCGTATTGTAACACAAGGAATAAGTAAACAAATACGGAATGCCGTATCATAGATTAATATCAGTGACTTTCTAAATGATCGTAGTTAGGATCGATGTCTCGTTCTGTAGACGTATCTCGCTTGAAATATACCGATTTTGGAATGGGACCAACGAGAAAAAACGATGCATGCGAGAAAACGAAACATGCGGGAAACACGCAACCACCCCACCCCCCACTTTAAAAAGAAAACTAAAAACATAATCTCAAAATTATTTTAATACGTCCATCACATGAAAATTTGCACTTCAAATATGTGTGCACTGAATATGGTCGTAGCTCAGTTGTATTACCGACGATCTAGTTTAACGTCAAAGGTGGCAATCCGAGACATTTGGCGATGTCAGCATGCTTTCACCGGGACATTTCTCTACCTCCTTTATTATTTCAAGGCATTCTTCAAGTGAGCGGACAGATTTTGAAGGCCGCGACATTGTTACAACAATAATTTATAAATACATTTCACATGCCTTAAAATAAAAATAGTGTACTCCACTTGTTAACAGAATTCACAAAACTGTTGCTGTCTAAACGGAGAACGTAACAAGAACAAGATGCGTATTTACATGTCGAAGAAACTTAACCTCTCTGACTCGTGTCGTGCGTTTGCGCTCGGCTGCCTTCGGCTATACTTGGAAGTGCACAAAATGGCGGAAGAAAATTAAAATTCTTGATGTTACTGCAATTTATTCACTACACTTACTGAAATGTGAAAATAAAAGCACACATTTACAATAGAACAAAATGAATTTGTACACTTTGCGTGTTCGAAATCTATTGAAAATTATCAACTTAAAAACAATATTTCTTCTATAAAAAATTAAGTTTTTCTGTTGGGGGCAATATGTTTGTTGTTCGATTAACGAAAATACTGCAATGTTTGTGTTTACACACATAACTTACAGTACGTACAACGTTTCTTAAAATAAGGTGAACGATTGCCAAACATATTTGAAACAATAACGGTGAAATTTATAGTAAAACAAACCAAACTAATTATGTTTGCCCGTATTTTTGACAACGGTAAATGTTTGTCTTGTGCGGTTATGACATGTTGTTTACACCTGTTTGTTTCGATAAGTGTATACGAGCGTGGTATGAAAACGTAAAATGTAAGTTAACTTTTTTTTGTTGTTGGCGAAAATGTCTGAATGGTCAATGCGGGAAATTTATGTATAAATGAACGATCCGTGCGAGTTTATTTAACATTGTTTATATAGGCAATTCGTCGGGACCGTGAAAAACGATCGATGGATCCGGGAAAACGAAAGAAACGGGAATGATGCAACGAAGTTCCACTGATAGCTTTTTATATCAATCGCGCAACTCTCGCAAGTCAAATATAGTAGAATAGTCATCGTACCTTCGGAAATCTTTGCTTACGTTAAGTAAATAGTAAACATTAAGCTATAAGCGTACTGCAATCGTATTTGAGGCTTTTGCTGCAGTAAATTATTGCAGTCTTATTTGAGGTTATTTACGGGAATAAAATATTGCACTCTTCACATCAACGGATTCCTGCCCACCTTTAAAACTGGCAAAGAAAGATTTCCCAGAAAATTTGAGTTCTGGCAGTCTTGAGCAGCAGCCTACAGTGCCATTAGATACACAGAATGCCTCTTCTAACATTTCTTCAAAAGAAAACAGGGGCCTAGATGAAAAAATTGTAAACATTTCCTCTATAATTTGTCAATTAAGTAAAAAGATTGATGAAATTCAGCATGACATGGTTACCTTGCACAGTCAGGTGGCTAACACTTCACAAAATGAGGTAACAGACCAAACACACGTAACTGATAGTTCAGAGATTGAAATTGATTAAGCAAAGATTAAACTGATTAGGATTTGCCAAACACCTGAACAGATTTGTCAACTGGAACAGTGTTTTGATATTCGAAGTTCAAGTATTCACTGCGTGCCATGTAGGAATAATTATCAGCAGCTTCCCAAGTCTGTTGGAATAGTAAAATATTCCAAGTATGGAATTTTTTCTTTACCAAAAGCATCGGAGGATGATATGGAAACAGAAGAGGCTGAAGTATATAAACAAAGTATGGACTTTAGAAACTTAAAAACTCGTATAATTGATCATTATCGAAGAGGTACACACAAATGGTGTGTGAATTTCAAAATACTAAAATCTCAAGAAGAGGTAGAGGAAAAGAAAAAAAACAGGAAAATATAGCACTTTGTGTTGCTCGGATTGCATATACTGCAGTAAAGGAAGGTAAGGGTGGAAAGTTCTATGAAAGACAAATTGATTTGAACAATTTAAATGGAGTGGATGTCGGTGACATAAATCATTCACGAAAATTTTTCAAAACATTCAGAATCTCTGTGTTTGAAACATTGCAACACAACATTTCAAGCTTTTTAACTACCCCAAATCCCATCACCAAACAATTGCCACTAGTTTCTGTCAGTGCCGACAAGATTACCAAACAACATAGGACCTACCAAATTGTTTGTATACTTACTTTAGTAGAAGGAGTCCAGACATACATTATTCTTGATTTGTCACCATGTGGAATATCCCATAAAGGAGAAGTGTTGGCTAGGAAGATAGAAGAATCTCTCACAAAAATATGTATTAATTTGACTAAACAATTAAATGGAATGGCTTTTGATGGACAATATTTTGATTTAAAAGTTCATCAAAAACTTGTAGAGATGTGTAACAGAGAAGTTGATATTAACTTCTTACAGCCAACATGGGACATTGCTCAAAGAGTGGAATGTGCTCTCAGGGATGTAAGAAAAACACAGTCTTGTGAATGGCTACAGAAACAGATCAGTGTAGTTGGTGAAACCCTGAAAAACTAAAAATGGGATATTTCTTATGAAGAGCTTATTGCTGTAGCTGATGAACTTGGATCTTCCATGTTGAACCCAAAATTCTTTCAAGATACAAGATTTATTCAAAGTGAGTTAAGGGTTTACGAAATATTTATTAAAACCCTTCCCTTAATTTATACTCACCTGCAAAGAAAACGGAGTGATGCAATTAAAAATATGCAACACACCAAAGCTAAAGAGTGCTCAGCATTTCTCAGAAAGTTTTGTTCCTCTAAATTCTGTTTCCAGCTTTTGGGGACTATTGACATCTTGCAGCTTATCACAGTGTTCAGTTGTTTTAGTCAGTCTGTCAACTTATGCATCTGGACTCTGTACGATGAGTTCAGAAGCTTATGTAACAAATTTGAGGACATGAAAACAAAACTGGAGCAGGGAGAGATCTCACAGTATTTCTCCTCTCTTAAAATTGAAATTGAGTGCCTGGAGAGTGACTTGTTTTGTGGATGTCTTTTGGTGGATAGCGAAGAAAGTCTGATGCTCAGGAGTAAATATAAAAGTTCCCAGTCTTGTTCTGACATTTCTGATGCTGATGAGGATAAGTTTTGTAATAAAAAAAAAAAAACTTACTTGAATTTCTCACCACAGTGCTCGAAAGACTCCAACACAGAATATTTGAACCACCACTAGTGGAAGAAATGAAGGTGTGTTTTTCTTATAATTCGTTAATGACGCTATTCAGTGACATTAGTGAAAATGTAGAAAAATCACTGAAAAAACTTACTGATCTTGTGATTAAAAATCGTGGCTACACTATAAAACCTGAGTGTGTAATTTCTCAGTACACATTGCTCAAGGAGAGGGTGCTTCAATGTGAACAATTAAAACACCCATCACCATCTTCAGACATTAATGTAATTAAACAGGCTTTTGTGACGAAAACATTTATGCAGAAATCCCAGATGTACTTTTTATCATGGAAAACTGTTTAAAAGCAACTAGTGAAGCTATTTGTGAGAGCATTGGGTCCGTAATTGGCAATCACCTACACAACCGGACTACAAAGCACGATTCTCTAATGATGGAGGTTTTCCTTAGTTGGAATGGGCCCCAAATGCACACATCTACCTCTTTTTTGAAAGAATCATTAGAAAAGCACTTCAGTGGGGAGTCCTACCACTTCACCCAAACTTCTGCTTCCTCGAAGTTAAGAAATTTCATTAAATCGAAGGTCATTGACAGACTTCATGAAGAAAAGGGAAGACTACCGTTCATTTCTGAATGACTTTAATAGGCCAATGGGTGCTTATGCAACTGCGTTTGTGTTTCATCTGTAGTGTAGTGTTATTTACGCTCATGTTTTTGCGAAATTGTCGTGAAAAAATTGTTATGTAATTTTGGGGAAATTTCCATTGTAAAATTTATGTTCTGGGGAAATTTTCTGTGTCAAGAATTTTGTCCACCACTGCCTCACTGTTCACTTTATTGATAATAACTTTGAATTCAGGCACATTTCTTTGGACGTTTTACCAACCCCTGGGATTAGTCATACTGGTGTCAATATTGCCAACTTCCTTGAAGAAACTCTTGACACGTGGGGCTTGACTGGGAAAGTTTCTGCTGTAGTTAGAGACAATGGTAGAAATATGGTTGCTGCAATGGAACAAGGTGGTTTCAAACACATTCTCTGTCTCGCCCACACTTTCCAACTAGTAGTAAATGAGGGAGCATTCAATGTGACAAGAATTTCAAATGTTATTGCCGCTTGCCGTCGGATAGTTGGTCACTTTCGTCACTCTGCAAAAGCTAATAAAATTCTCTGCGTAGCCCAGATTGCAGTTGGAGTTCCACAGCATCGGCTTTTCCAAGACGAGCCTACGCGGTGGAATTCCGCTCTTCATATGGCAAAACGATTAGTGGAACAGAAGCGTGCAGTTATGTTTGCAAGTACTGACTTAAACCTTCCTGCTGAACTGACATTTACACAATGAGAAATGCTGTGTGTTATAATAGACACCTTGGACATTTTTGAAAAGGCAACACTCACAGTAAGTTCATCATTCGTTACCATTTCTGACGTGATACCAATCATAAATGCTACACACAAAGAATAATAATAATAATAATAATAATAAAAAAAATCGGCTGTTCGTTCAAATATTCAAGGCATGCGCAATGATCTTCTGGCTTCCCTCAAACTGCGCTATGGATCAGTTGAGGATGACAAGTACACCACTGCTACCTTGCTTGATCCATGTCTGAAGGGTTCTGTGTTTAGTTGCAAAGAAAAAGTTGAAGTGGCCAAGCTATCCTTGATTGATTAAAAAAGTTGAAGTGGCCAAGCTATCCTTAATTAAAAAAGCAGAAGAAATAGCACTTCCAACTTCAGAAAATAGTACAGTTGGCAAGCCTGAGAACAAGGTAAATGTTGGTACCTTTGTTTAATCAACACAAAGACAACAGCAAATAATATTACTGTAATTTCTTATTTATTATATGCTATTTTTTTCAGTTGGCTGTTCCATGTCATGGTATGTGGGGCTTGTACACTCAGCTTGTTGATGATTCTACACCTTCATGTGATGTAGGCTTACAACGTAGTGCCGAGTCTGAGGTCCAAGAGTATTTCTTAGAACCTCTAGCACCCCCACAACTCATCTTCACGAGTACTGGAGAGACCATAAGCAGTTTCCAAGATTACGCAATTTAGGGAAAAAAAAAAACACTTGTTTATTCCACCATGTACAGTATTTTCAGAAAGGCTGTTTAGTACAGCTGGAACAATATGTGACAAAAAACGTAGTCGCCTGGATCGAGAAAAAGTTAAAATGCTTGTGTGCCTTAAAAAAAATTTCAATTTATCTTCATAATTACATATCATGTTATAGGCCTACTTTTATGTCATTTTAATATTAGGGTGAAACATTTATCAATAATGATAAAGTTTTTAATTTGTTTTTCAGTTTTGAGACTAAAATTTTATGTTAAATAGGTAGTTGTATTGTTCCACAGATATCAAATTATTTTTGTATCCAACTACTATCCCATTGTTCATCTGTACATTAAATAAAAGGATTTCTGTTTTTTAATAAAGCTGGCACCCAAAATAAGTAACACATTTCTTAGTTCTTTCACAATATTATAGACCTATAGCAGGCTAGCAGCATCGAATCAAATTGAGAATCGAAGCTAAAATTTCTGAATCGAATTGAGAATCGGAATAAAAAAAAAAAAAAAAAAAAGTGGAATCGACCCATCACTAGTTTTTAATAAAAAACTATGCTGGTGAAAATTAGGTCGCCTGTTTGCGGCCTATGCTGTCCATCACTGTACTTTACTGTTTACGAAGTCAACAAGCAACACATCTGTGTCATATAATTTCTGGAACTGTTTTAGTTGTTCTTTGCGCTTCTCACTCTTTTGCAGATAGTAAAAAATATCAACTGACATTTAATAAATTCTTACAGGAATACAAGCAGCAGCTTTTTCAGCAGCTAAATCTATTAGGTGGTAAGGGCATCCAATAACAATTAAGTTTGGTATTTCTTGCTTCAGAATGCTAGCAACTCCACTTTTGTTACCAACCATCACTGGTGCATTATCTGCACTTAGGGCTAGACAGTTAGAAAGGGGGACTCCATTTTCTTTCTAATTTGTAAGGAGAAGGTTGCCAATATTTAAACCTGTCGAATCACCCTCTAAAACATGAACAGACAACAAAGTACTCACAATTTCAAATTTCTCTTTGTTGTAGAAAGTAACCACTATGGGGTACAGCTTTGCATCGCCCTGATTACTCCCATCCGTCGCCACTGAAAAAAGTTCGCTTTTCAAAATCTGAACATTAGTTGTGCGAGTTTCAGCTTCCATTTCAGCAATTACAGCAGATGTTTTAGTTCTTGCAGCACAGCCATATTTTTTGCAATTTCACTGTCCGGAAACATTATCCTGAACAACGGGCCCGCGTGATCGGCAAAAGTTATTGGCAAATTACGTTCCACGATAAAAGACGTGAATAAACATTCTGCACGAATTATACGGTTTTCAGATGAGTCAGAAATGAAGTACAACTTCTTATTTGAATCAATGCACTTAACACTGTCGATGTGTTTTTTTGTTTGACAGTGTTTAAATACGTCGTTTCTTCCTGCGTGCACAAGTGAAAAATCGCAATGGCACGCCACACAATACGCATAGTTTTCACCTTTACGCGATGATATGATGTGTGGAAACTCTTCTGTGTATAACTTGTTGAAAGTTGTTTTAAAATGTTTCTTCATACCGCACTGTCGTGACATCATAAACACGAAAAATATATGTTAATTTCACCAAATAACCAACTCTAGCATTGGTGCAACGAGAAACCACGAACGGCCTCCATTAACTAACAAAACAGAAGAACGAGAGGTCGAATCGAGACCAAATGTGATATACCGACTAATCAAGTGCGACTGTATCGATATAGTTACAACATAGGTCACGAAAAGGTTTCTGGTAAAAAAAAAAAAAAAAAAAAAAAAAAAAAAACAATTGTGGGAACATAACGTCCAGTCGTGACATGTACCTACAAATAGTGAGCCTCACGCCAAAATCGTGAGAGTTGGCAGCTATGTTGTTATAGGTATTTTTTATTCATCTCAAACAACGAATTTTATAGCATGTGCCATGCAAGTTTGCAGGTAACGAGCTGGAATGTGTAGCATATAATAATACTACCATTTTGAATTAGAATGGGTAATTTACATAAGTCAATTTCATTCCTGTATTTATAGGCTACTAGGTGTTTTTGCAGCAACCTGCTGCTTGAATTCCATGAATGCGCCCTCAGTAGCTGCCACTCACCATCAATGTGGTGCACAGTGTAGGTTACATCACAATTTATTTTTTCCATTAACATTACAAAGTCACTTGGTCACTACAAAACACACTCAAATTAACTAGAGATCCTCAGGGTTGCAGGTAATAATGTGATGTTAGGGTTTTTATTTTCTGTCGATGTTTTTGTAACCAAAACTACGTACTTCGATGGTGTTAAATGCAAATTTGCCGCTTCTTGTTTATGCGTCAAAAACGTTTTTACAGAATTTGCTCAAACGAAATTAAAATAACGTAAATAAAGTAAACAAACAAACAATCTACGAGGCACGAGTCATGTGATGCACAGAACTGTTGAAATATGTTCCGTCCGTTAACGTAATCACGGCAGGTACAGTTAAGTGGCATAATGTAGAACTAAAGCGCTAATAGTCCGTCTTTGCTCTACGCATCTTGGACTTGGTCATGGCGGTTGGCTTTGTTTACTCTACGATGCCAACGCGATTTGGTTTAAGTTGCACACTACCAAACATTATGAAAATATGTCAAATAAAAAAATATATATATACAAGACTGCTGAAAACTAAATGCAAAAATATTTCCGCCGTACGATCCACACAAAAAATGTACATTTAGGAGATAATGATGTAAAAAAGAAAGGTTAGTAACAACAAAAAAGTTATAAGTTATTTTATGCACCCACATTCAGCAATTTTATTTGTAAGACGTTGTAGATTTAAACTTATTGTGGGTAAGAATACTGTATATAAATAACCTTAAAACATTTAGACGTCAAGTCGTTTTCATGAACTCAACTGTTGTAAACAAACTCGACTCAATTTTTAGGGTCTCGACCCATCACTACATGTACAGTAAGAATTGATATTGACACACTGTTTATTTGCAAACACATCGGCGCAGATTCTACCATTGCACCTTTCTTCTGTTGCAGCCTTTCCCACTCAAAAGTCAGGGGTGGGGTTATACAAGGAACATATATTTTTCTTAAATTGTCTATTAAAAATTTGGGGTGGGGCTATACACGGAGGAAGGCTATACACGAGTAAATACATATGCAAGTTTGACAGAGTACAGAACACTAACAACATACAAAAGCCACGCACTGTTTTTTTCCAACATTTTTGGAATAAAGAAGTTATCAATTTCTTCAGAAAAAAAAGCACTTATTAAAAAGAATCATTTCATTTTAAGTTTCAGAACAGTGACAAACACAAACTTAGGATAAAAATGCATTTTAACAGCTGTTTAGTTTTTAAGGGGATTTAAGAACTGTAGTTCACCAAATACAACAACACTGCTACGACAAAACTCTGGAACACTTGTTAGTAGTAACGAGGTTCAACTGTATTTCTGCACCTCTGTAACGACCATATAGGGTAACATGGGAAGGGGGCCTACTGTATTAATTACAACCCCTTTCTCGTGAACCGTGAGGTGCTGTAATAGAGATTTTACTATACATTTGTTTTGTGAACAGTCACTTGACATGCTAACTGGCCAACTTGAACTTCTCTTGTGTTCGACACGGAGCACATTAACTGTCAACTCTTCTAACTGCTATCTAACTTAGCATGGTTTGACGACGTTGCAGGATTAGTTAGAAAAGCTTGCCGCGGACTGGACTTTGGTAAAGCTACAAATTAACACACACCAATAGTCAGCATATGTACATAAAATTCACTGTACCTTGAGGTTTGCTGGGCCAGGCATTTCTGCAGGACACTGTTAATGTCGAGGTGATTATGCAGGACCTCCTCTTGCAAGCCATGCACTAACACCATCCCCTTCCTGCTGGCATCATCGTACAACCTGCGGTACATGTAACATTGTCGTCAGAAACCATGCCTATCCTGCACACTATATACTGTACACACACAAACTACAACGTGTATTTAGACAGCAATATAAATGTCAATTTTTTTATACTCATAATTCTCCGAAATAACTGCAGCTTTAATATAAGTTAAATTTCAACTGCTACTTCAATTGCTGCACAATTCACATTATAGTAGAATCCTGTCAATGTTCACACTTATGGTTTCCTGGTTATGAGGCAATCTTCCTTCGGTCCCTACAGCTGTTTTATGATAGGGATTTACCCTCTGATAATGTTTTTCCATTTATAAAGCAGAAATTTTTTAAGGTCCCTAAGAAACATTATAACAGTGTTATACTGCATATACCGTATTTACGCAGATACAGGCCGCACCCTAAATTCAGAACAAAAGTTTCAGAAAAAGTAATATCTCAAAAAGAGGCCGCACCAAAATGCTGACGCTTGGCAACCATGTATTCATAGTGTGATGACAGCTGCTGCGCGCCATCGATCGGAGCACGTGCGTAGCTGAGCTTGACCTTGTCTGCATTATGTGTAGCCATCCCCCCACCCCTCTTGCGTATCATCTTCTTGCCTAGCGCGTGTAGCGGAGTTTGACCTTGCCCACAGCTTGTGTTGCTACCTCCCCTCTTGCCTAGCTTTCAGTTCCGTTATCTGAGCCACCCACTCGTCTGCACCTGCCTCTCCGCCATACTCTCTACTCTGCCGGCTGGCCTCGTGCATCTGACGCTACGCTAGCCTATTCCAAACGTTACACGGGACCTGTTGTAAACAAAGCCAACTTGCATGTCTGCTTTTATTGTTTATTTTACTTCCAAGAATGTTTACCACGTTTAATGGTTTCTTTTATAAAATGACCGTAGTATTCTCACTAATTAAAATATTTGCCCTCGGATACAAGCAAAACACAACTAAATGTCAACATACTATTCTGTGTTAGTGGCCCGCCCTTATTTTCAACTCCGTACAGTATTT
>PNEQ01080684.1:0-23315 GCA_003012365.1 Medauroidea extradentata
TGAATAGTGGGAAGGGTAAATTAAGGAAATCTCGTAAAACTCATTCAGCTTACCTTATTTAATGCTTTTGTTTTCATGTTTAAAAAACTCTCTTCAGGTAAAATCGAAGTGATAGTATCCACGCAAACAATGCATTTATCATATTTTGTAACATAAAATTTGGTATAGTTTAAGGTACTAATATTGGAATTGAGTATACTGTTATGGGAAGATTCATGGTACATGCACATGCCATTTCAAGAGAACACCTTGAAATGTTAATAAGAGATCTTATAATTTTTTTTTTTACCGTTTGGTTAACACTGTTCAGCATTTTACAAATTTTCTGCAAAATGCTACCACGAATTTAGACAGTTGCAGTACGCATTTAAAATGGGTGGAAAGTTCTTTACTAAGGTCAACAAATGTTTCCACGAACTCGTCACACTTCTCCATGATCATCAATTATTTTATCGATAATGCCTATTTTTTTTATTATAATATTGCCGTTATACAACCATCTAAACACGCTGCACTAAAATGGAAATGACTTTAAAACACGTATTTTCATAACGTAACATTTCAAACCCGTTTCGCAAAGTTTAGGTTAGTTATGGTTTGCGTAAACAAAGACAAACGAACGCACTTAAAGAGATCAATGTTGCCAACGCAGGTACACCGATCGATAGCGTCCCATACAATCGATAGTGCTATCGGCGGCGGCAATTCTCTTGCCGCCATCTTGAATTTATTGTGCCGTTAGCGCAAGCATTACACGCAATCACGGTTGATCTGCTAAGGGTTTGCACGCGATCACCAATGGCGTATTGTATTTATTCGTGTTACGTGCATGCGTTGGCCATCCTGAGTATACCTGCTCGCTGTCTATGGAACGCTATATCTCACGTCAAATATCTATGATGACGGTATAAAAACGTAAACAAACGCGGTATTTTTCTTGCAGTTGCAGTTTCCTTTCAGTTTGTTTCCTAAAGAAAATCGCGTTCATTACTTCTATAAAAATTACATTTTTTTACAAAAGTTGACCGTATTACGTGGGAAATCAGGCACGTGGCAAAACGTAACATGTGGGAAAATTAACCATGGCTCTTATGACAAAAGTGATGGGACCAAACGAACCAAACGACTCAGCTGGGAAAACGTATCTCGTGGGAACCTCTTAAGCGAGTTTTACTGTAGTATTAATTAATCATTTTAAGAAATGCTAAATGTTAACAAATTTAAGAAAAAAAATTTTTAGACCAGCCGCAAAACAAGGTTAATTAGTTACATTTCAAAAGCCATTTTTACTACATAGCTATATCTTCTTGCGCACAGTATGGTTCAAAACACTGTTCTGCCCTGTCCCCCTGAAAAGTGTAAATAAGATGTTTCACTATTTCTTTTCCCGTGCTCCGGCACTCGACAGTGTTTTGTTTCTCATGTTTTTAGTTTGCCAAAACAATATTTTGGCAATGGTATTGGCAAAGATGCCGCCGTCATATTTGCCGTAAAAAAAAGTGAAGCGTTTTGGAAGTTAGAAAGATCAGTAGTTGTACAAACTCGGTTAATGAAAATATTACATTATTGTTAATATATCATCTTCAAAGCCCTACTATTGCCCCACGTATAGGTATAAAATTTATATAATCAAAGATGACGTCTGAAGTTAAATCATTCTCCATGAGTTTATGTCGCTGGCGAGTATGCTATCATTCTAAGATTTTGTATTTCTAAATGTGCCTACACTTTTCTGTAATGTATTTTACAGAAGGCACTATAAATCACCATTTATAGTAGAAGTTTGGAGGTTAAAATACTTTCAAGACATGTTTTTTGTAGTTACTTTTAATGTAACAGTTATTTAAAATTAGTTTTCTCATGTCGATGTTGTGTTTTTGCCTGCTGGTTAATACAACAGTTTGGTAAAATGTGAATGTGATGTTTAAAACCTTGTCGTAACAGAAATTAAGAACCAAAGATTGATGCTATATACACCATCAGTACCGGTTCGGTTCTTTTATTTAAGAACCGACAGAACTGATGTACAGAGGAAACTATCCTCCCATCAGAAATTATTTTAATGGTATTTATAATTTTTTTTTTTTTTTTGTGATTTATAGAACCTGTTTCATGAAAATTAATCCTGTTATAGAAATTTCTGTCACCTGCTAACTGAAATGTGTGTGTCAGCACTTTTATGAGCTCTTGTAAACATTTTTACTACTGTATGTAGTAGTTAGTGGAAATTCTTGATTTTAAAGAATACGATTTGAAGGAATGTAATTCTGTTGTTCAGAAATTTTGGATTGACATATCACAAAGCCTGTTGGCGTACAATACGTACTTGAAGATTGACTAAATGTGTTGCTTGATTGCAGGGCATGGATCCACGCATGCGACTGATCTTACAGCAGCAACGCACCTTGGTCCAGCAGGGGGGCTTTACCGGCCACATAGTCCACCGCCTGCCCACCCCCCACCAGCTCCTGCAGCAGAGGTCGCAGGCTGTTCCCTTCTCCCAAGGTCAGTCGCGTCGTTGGTGGAGTTGGGCTGCAACAGTTTGCCGCAAACTTATTTTTATACCTGGATGTGTTGTGCTGGGAAAATTGTGCTGTATTTACTCGCATAATCGCCACATTTTTTCGAACAAATTTTTTACCTGAAATATTGGGTGTGGTCATTGTGATCTGTTTGAAAAAATAGTTTTTCCTTTACAATTTATTTTGGGTTAAAATAAAACTTAAATGTGTGAACGTTTCTGTATTTACTCATGTGTAGTGTGATGTTTCCTCTGAAAATAAAGGAAAATATTTCTATAGTGCATAGAAAATGTGGAAAAAATATGGAATCTCATTAATTTTACTCATTGCATTTCACTATTTGTGCTGTGTGTTGAAAAGACAGGTGTAGCCATTATACAGGTTTTCTTAAAATTCTTCATGAAGCCTTTTAAGATGTGGGTGTGAGCATTATGTAGTGTTGGCCATTATGCGAGTAAACACTGTATTTTGTTAAGGTCTTTATAAGATAAAGTTTATGTTAATGGCTGTGCAGGGGGACCCAGTCAATATTTTGCTGCCCAAGTGTACCTGAGTTCTGTACAAATTGTAATAACTATACTTAGACAATGAAAGACATTGCGTTGAATCCACACTGTTTTACAACCTAAGAGACGCATATACGTAATTCCTTTGTATTCTCCACCAATAACTACGGTGACTTGCTAAATACAGCAAAATTTCGCATAGTTTTAAGTTTTCTGCGAATTTCAGCATAATTTCGGTAAATGAGGCGTTTAACGAGAGTTCGAATGCCTTGGTGAATGTTTTGTGACAAATCAATTGAGGTAAAATTCTCCAAATGTGGACGTTTTCCTTTCAGATATTTATGGTTTTGTTTTATTATCGTTTCTTTGTAATGATAGCCCCTGCATGCCGTTTTAATAGATGCTGATGTTTTTCACCAACATTTAAAGTGTTTAAGTAACGAATAGACGGAAAAATTAAAACCAGACATTCACGAGTATTTTGCAAATTCGACCATGTAAAAATGCGCAATATTAACACATCACTTGTTTTAATGATAATTGTGGTCATAGATAAACTAGTGTAGATTTATCTATTCCTCAACGTGTTATGTATTCAAAGCATATCATCTAACGCACGGCCATGGTCACACAGCACAGTCATCTCGATATAGAGACAAAATGACAGCAGAATGATGGTAGTGGTAACAGAATAAGTTTGAAGTCTACCTTGTTGAAATAATTACCTCTGTGATTTGAGTGTTATGCATGTTTGTTTACATGTTAATGTTGGTTTTGACGTCTCGTGAATATTAGGTTTATAATTTTGATTTTCGTAATGGAAATAAACAAAAAACATCACAGGACAGATCTGTATATAAACAGCAATATTGTGAAGTTGCTGTGCGTCACAAAGAGTAGGAACACAATTTTAAATGGGTAAAGATTGGGGAAACATTATTTTTAGTTAAGTATATCAGTGAATAAATACCAACATTTTGTCTGGTTGGTTACGAATGCTAGACAAATAACTGAATTCGATAATATATTTTTGTAATAAATAGTTTTAATTTCTACGTGTGCTAAAAGGAACGGAATTGGCTGGAAGAAAATTTTAAATCTCCAAATCTGAAGAAAAAACTTACGATAAATAGTTAAGTATAAACAGGGATATTATTTAGCGTGGTAAGATAAAAAAAATAATTTGCATTGTTAAATTAAGTACCAGGCGTATGTGGCAAAAAAAAAAAAAATAAATATTTGTGTGTGTGTGAGAGAGTGAGTAAGAGAGTGAGAATGAGAGTGAGAGTGAGAATGAGAGTGAGAGAGAGAGAAGGCTAAACCAGTGCAGTTTGGTTAAGTATGTACGGTATCTATCTGAACTAATTATGGTGCCCTGTGTTGGTGTTGACGTCTGGACTATGCATTTACCGATGTTGCGTCTTTGAACTGTGGCGCGTGCATGCCTCGCCGCTTTGCATAACTTCGGGTCTACTCGGCAGCATTAGTTGTTCCCTCCCTTCAGCCGACCCACCTCCCTTCCCCTCCACCTCAGCTGCCTGGCCTCCTGCCGTGATGTGTTGGGCCACTCTTCGTTCTGCTCCCGACCAGCTAGGTTCTGCCCCTCCATTCTCTACCTCTGCGCTCTGCCATCAAGCCTTGATAAGTATTATTCTATGTTAGGTGCTTTTGTATGATGATTAAGTGATTCACGTGCTTATTTACTGTTCGGTTTAACTTTATATCCTTTTTCGTTTTTGTAGTTTTCGTTTTACCTCTTCGCCTTTCATTGTATTTTCACCGCCGGTCGGGCGTCGATGTGGAGAGTGGAATGGAGTCAAGGCATTTTTTCTGAACATTTGTTATTTAACTTAAAATAATTTACCTAGTTTGGGTGCCCGTAATTTCATTCGTATTATGAGAGTCATATTTTGTACATGATTTTTGTTACCATCAATGTGAACTTGAGCCTTAATAAATCACCCGTTTTGACCAGATTCTGATTTCGTTTCCTGTAGAGTTGAATTTCCCAGTTTGCTTTGTATTGTCTGATTGTTGTATTCTGTGTTGAGGCCTTGATTTTGTGTAACTCCACTCTGAGATTAGCCTGTGTCGGTCAGAATTAACCTTGGTTAGGTTTTCAATCTTGCTGTTTGTGCCCAGAAGGGCACCAGTGGCAGTTCTGAAAATGGTTCTGATAGTGACTAATGACAGTCAACTGCATGATAATTGCAACTGATGAGTGACAGCTTTGATTTGCTTTCATAAAATATAGTGTGTGGTTTGTATTTATTAAGGGCGTGGTGTACCACAATTTTCATCACCATTTTTTTTTTATTTTTTATGTACCAGATATTTTTTTTCTTATTTTAGTCACAAAATGTGACTAATTTTGGCTGTTTATGTAATTTTTTTTATTGCTCATAGTTTTCGCGTAATGGCTCGTTAAAGTCATATTTTGCATGTTTCCGTTTTAACGATTAACTTACACTAAAACCAACTGATATACCAAACTCAAAAAAATCACAGTGTATAAAGACATTGCAGGCTACAATGTCATGCTCATAAAAATAAAGAATAAAAAAATTGCAATGTGCTGCACTACAGGACAATAAGTTACATTTGGGTGCATTAAGTTGAGCTAATATACACTATGTTGCTTCTATTTGCTGTAGTTTGTGAATCCAAACTAACCTGACGCAAGCTAACCAAACCCAATCTAACCTAACCCAGCCCATCTCGATATAACTAAACCTATCCCAACCTACTATAACCTAACGTTAAATAATTTAAACTAACCCAGTTCACCTAAACAGGCAATAACGTAGCATTGCTGGACCTACTTTGCCCTTAGTTGCACAATGTTGCTTTAAGTTGCACTGTGATGCACCTAATTGCATTAAGTTGCATTTGGTTGCATGAGGTTTTACCAAGTTGGAACTAAATTGCTTTTAGTTGCAGTATGTTGTGAACCCAACAAAACCTAACCCAACCTAAACTAAACGAAGATAATTTACCCCATCATAAGCTTAAGTAACTTAGCATAACCTAACCTAACCCAGCGGAACTCAACCTAAGCGAACCTAACCTAACCCTACCTAACATGACCCAACCTATCACAACCCAAACTATGTTAACATGCTATAATGCACTGAGTTGCACTTTGCTGTGCTGAGTTGCACTTTGCTGCACTGAGTTGCACTTTGCTGCACTGAGTTGCACTTTTCTGCACTAAGTTGCACTTTTCTGCACTAAGTTGCACTTTTCTGCACTAAGTTGCACTTTTCTGCACTAAGTTGCACTTTTCTGCACTAAGTTGCGCTTTGGTGCACTTTGTTCCACTTTGCTGCATTTTGTTGAAGTAAGTTGCATTTTGTTGCACTTTGCTGCACTTTGATGAACTATAACACATTGAGTTTTAGTATATGCACTGTGTTGCACTACTTTGCACCAAGTTACATTTCAATGCATTAGTTTTACTATTACTAGTTTGCTGTGTATTTTGAACCCAAACCAACCTAACCCTATGTAAGCTAACCCAAGTTACATAAAACCAAACTTAGCTAACCTAACCTAACCTGACAACACAACCTCTCCCAATCTAACCTAACTCATCCTAACCCAACCCAACCTAACTCAACCCAATAACCTAATACAACCCAAACTAACACAACCCAACGTAATTATTTAAATCAACCTAACCTAATCCAACCTAAACTGACACAACCTAACCTAATATAACTCAAACTAACATAATTAATCCCCCCTTAACATGTTACATTGTGTTATTTGTTCCAGTAAGTTACACTTCCTTGCCCTGAGTTGTATTATAATGCAAAGAGGTACAATTCGTTGCACTGTGCTGCAATACACTGCACCAAGTTACATTTTATTGAATTAGGTTTCACTGAGATGCACTGAGTTTCTGCTAGTTGCTGATTGTAGCAAACCCAATAGGACGTAATCCTACCTAAGTCTACTCAAGCTAACCAAGACCAATCTAACCTAACCCAACTTAACATAACTCAACCTATCCTAACCTAACGTAATCCAACGTAACCTAACCTTAACCAACTTCATGTAACCTAAAATAATTAATCCAAACCAAACCAAATCCACCTAAACGTACTATAATATAGCATTGGTGGAACTACGTTGCACTAAGTTGCACTATGTTGCCTTGAGTTGCACTGTGCTGCAAATCCAATAAAACTATCGAACCTAAGCTGATCTAACCTATCCTTAACTAACCTAACATAACTTAACGTAACCTGACAACAGAATTCAACCTAAATTAACATAACTCAATGTAACCCAGCCTAACCTAAACCAACACAACTTAAACTAACTCACTTTACCCAACCTAACCCAACCCAAATTTACCTAATCTAACCCAATTAAATCCAACCCAACCAAACCACGTGTAGCTAGGGATGTGAGGGATCCCAACCTTCGAGAAAATTGCTGAGGAAAACGAGTACCAGAATTCTCTGGCGAGTAAAAGTTATTCCCGGGAAAGTTAATTGGCCGAAAATAATGAAAAATGTATCGTTAAGCCAATGAAAAGAAGAAATTCACTAGTAGGTATAAATGTTTTACCATAGCTGCACAACTGTTCATTTATCGTACTATTTAGTTACCCTCTCACTGTAAACACACGACACTATAAAAACCTTATCTTTAAGGATAGGATGGTTCCTTTTTTCTTTCGATTCTTAATTTCAGCCAAATTTTTTCTCGATGCTTCGATTCTCAGTCACCTCGATCCTGAGTAGTCTGCAGTTCATTAAATAAATTAAGCTGAATATGATATCATGGGTAGTAAGCAGAACTGCTTATAATATAGCGAAAAGCAAAATCGCTTCTTGGATTTATTTTTTTTATAATTAACAATGGACGTTTAGTACATACAGGTCAATCATTTACAAATTTTGGATGTTGAAGACAAATTTGAAAAGAAAAAAGTAAAATTTCTATTGCACACTAAGAATCTTAAGTTGCACAAGGAATGTAACTTACTCAAAATTAGGGTTCTGAAGGTGCGAAAAATAACCAGAAAAATTGGGAGAAAAACAGGGAAAATTTGTTTTTTTTTTCTTTGATGTGAAATTGGGAAAAATTGGATTTTTTTATCTACGTGAAAAATTACAGAAAATTGAGATAAAATTTTTCACACAGTTTCTGAATTAAAAATACGTAGTTACATTTGGACCTATCTGCCAATACATATACTATCCTTAAGTATTGCCAATGCCAACCCAGTAGAAAGGATGACTCCAACAGTCGTCTTCCACTCACAGTCACGTTATCACTGCTTTTTGCCCATGGTTTTCCTTTTGCATAAACTATTTGCTTGGGGAAAAAAAAAAGAAGTTTGCAGGGATGTAGTGGTTTTTCCCCCAGACATGATATAATTGACATGTGAAATTTAACACAGATTGTTTGCCAGGTGTTCAGTTACGACTTGCGATGGGGTGTGTGTGTTCCTGATTACTAGTAAACGAGTTACTAAAATTACAGTAATGTGATGCTTCTGTAGTTTCCCTTATTTTAAAACTGTTAAGTTCTCTCATTTTCCTTCTTTCCACATTCCTACACCTTGCTAGTAAGTAAATGTTAGGAATGAATTGGACAGGCCAATTCTTCGCTTTTCACCTTATTTTATTGACCTTATGTAAGTTACTATATATTATTTAGCCACCACTAGTTTAGTATTATTTCACTATGATTTTAAGGAATATTTTCCAATTTTTTCAGAAAATTTGGATAAAAAGCCTGATTTTTCCTGGTTTTTTTTCCTGTCGCCAGTTTTTCTGGAAATTTTAGAACTCTACTCAAAATACACTATGCATGTGGCACAACAGAACTAACCTACATGTGTTTTTGTATTTTTATATGATTGGCAATGAACCCATGGATACTGGCGTGTGTAACTAGGTGCAGTGTATAGGTGGTTATAAAAACTAACGAGTTTTGTCTGGAGCCGAGTTAAATTTCAACTCCAGTTTTTTAAATAGTGAATTATATTTGCTTCCAAAATGTGAACTGAGCGAATTGCTTGGATGCATTCTATCGCAACATGGCTAACCTCTGATGATTGATTGAGATGATGTGGCAACTCCAGAATTGTTAGATCTGTCAACGCTGTCATGGTATTCCACCAAGCCTGCTGCCATAGGCACATCAGCTGTTCGGCACTTATATTTTTCTGAGTGAATTTGCGGTTTCTTTGTAAACATGATTATTTATTAACTTTGCGACATTGAAAACATTTTTTGAAATTACAGGAATAGTTTATTGGATTGGGATTAGTGTGTGAAACTTACTGTCCCAACATTGAACGTGCCACCGAGCTGTTTGTATTTGTATGTTATGCAAGTGCCATGCAAGTGTTGTCTAAAAGGGAACGTTAATCTCGGCAGTTAAGCTTAATTATTTTGGTCTTAATCATATTTTTTTAATGTGTTTTTATTTTACTAGCATTTAGTTTGCGTGTAGACCTATGTAGTTTTTGTCTCTATGGTACACGTCATTTTCTTGCATGTGAGAACAAAATGGATCACATTACATGAATTAAAAAAGCTTATTAATTTTAATGTTAATTGAATGAAATTGCAAGTAAATATTAGTAGGTATATTTACCGCATCAGTGGCCTGCAAAAGTGATTTATTTAAGTAATGAGTCGTCAAAGTTAGCCATTAAGAACAGTGTGTGTCTAGGAACTACAAACTGACCAGTAAGTTTTTTTAACACATTTCGAAACTGTTCTTGCTGGTGAAATGTAATTGTTACAAAAGAAAAACTATTTGCGTCAGTTTATTATTATCTTTATGATAGATTGTAACGTTCCTTCAATGTTAGTGTCGTAGGACATATGTACGGCAATTTAAATTGCTGTGATCTCCAGGTCGCAAAAATATTGTCTCGTGAAAGGCGTAAAACTTAAATACCCTACCCAATCAGTAATATAAATATACCTATCACAATGGAAGTATCTTATCAAACAAAATAAATGAGAAGATCAAAATAATCGAAACTCATGGAAATTCAATTTTCCCTTGATTATTGATTCTTTCGATACCAACAAGAATTGGTGGAATCGTGGAATCGAAGGAATGAAAGTCCCATCCCTACTATTCTACATTAATGTTTGCAAAATAAAGAAAATCTCGGTGATTTACATTGATTTCCTTATTTTAATTACTATAAAAATACAAGAGGTATTTGTTTTCATACTCAGTTGTTATTAAATTGCTACTTACTATTTATAAGAACACGTAAGAACACAGAAGTGAGAATTATAATTATATGAACATTGACAAATGCAGTAATAGCCACCACCCGCCATTTTGATGAACCTATGTGTATCACATGTGGTTTCTGTTCCACTTAAACTGTTGATCAACATGTTACTTTGGAAAAATATTTCATTAGCCTTTATAACAAAAAATTTTCAACCTTTACTCAAGGTCACGACAAGCTAAGGAATGAAGTACCAGGAATGAGTCTTGCATTCCGAATTTGTAACATTTGCGTTGTAGAATAGACTTTAGTCATGGCTGGCAATAAGCTGATATGAGTAACATTTACTGTGTTTCTATATGACGTCTCACTGAAAATCTGCAATGGATTCATGATGTTAGGACAGGTATTGCACACAATAATTACAGTTGAACATATTAAAAGTTAAGACAAACTGCCTTTTTCTTGTTTTTGTTAGTTAATTTCTGGGTAAATAATTTTCATACTTGTGTTAATTTTTTAAACAAGCATGTATTAAAACAAGTTGCAGAACAATTTATTAGCTGTTTTGTTATCCACTGTTTGGGGTGCATACTTTCATTATTATTTCGAAATTGATATTTTTCCCAATTTTATCCCGTTTCCTGAAGAAAATGTAATTCTCGTTTCGAAATCATGCGACCTATAAATTTGGTTTTTGCATATCCATACTAAACATATGTCTACTGCCATTCATCTTAAAAAATTTCATTTATAATAGTCATTATTTTATATCTGCTGATTTTTGAGTGCATTTTGTAATAATGTGATTAATTTATGTAGGCTAACCACTACTTGAACATCTTATTTCGTTGTCAGATGTTTACTATTAGGAGGAATTAAATGCATAGGTACTTTGTTTACTTGGCACATGGTAATGCTTGTTTAAATAAGTGATATTTGAAAATGATTGGAAAAGAAAACTAAAGACATCAGCAATGCGTTAAATAGTTACTCATCATAAGCAGCCTATATGGAATGCTTAATTGTAATTGTTGGGGTATGAACAGAAGTGCAGAGTGCGGGAGGCATCCTGGCCCCAAGTGCGTCTGCCCTTGCACAACGCCTGGCGCGGCATGCTCAGGAGGGTGGGCAGCAGGCGCAGCTAGGGGTGTCCATCATGAGGCTGGCACGGCAGTCCCTGGACCACAGAGGCCCAGGTGAGCTGATACCTTAATGTTAAACTACCTTTATTATAACTGTCAGCACGTTATGCAAAAACTTGGTTAATAGCTGTTATAATGCTCTATTCTTAAAGAAATAAAATGTTTTTTCTATACAGAAATAATTTTTCTGTCCACTGGTTTCTTATTGAATTATTTAAATATTCAAGATTCCTACATTATGTTATGTTGTACCAATAATTTTTATAGCTATTTTAAAGGAACTGATACCAGTACAACCCAGCAACATGACACAGTACAGAAGTACAGAAGCAAAGTCGAGCTCGCAACTATGACATCTGCTACTAAGAGAATAACACAACTACGACAGTATTCTCGATTGCAGTAAAAAAAATAAAATATTGATATTTTAAAAGAGATGAAATAGAAAAATTTAACATGTCGCATTCAAGAAAGTTTCTTTAAAAATACCCTCAGTTCGTTAAAATTAACCAACAATGTAAATGGTTACAGTAAATGATTAAGCCACAGCTTAAAAAAAATGATGAGAATGTCCTAAAAACGACTGATAGAATATACTTGCAGTGCGTGCCTGGTGAGTTAGGCTGCGCGCAAAACACCAAAATGAGGCCATTCTGTGAAGCAAGGCAAGCCATGTGATGATTCAGTCTCTTTCCCATCTGTTCTCCCTTTCACTCATACACACACGCACAAAAAAAATGTATGTACCTTGTTAGTACGTAAAAAAATCACAGGAGTCTGAGAAGGTGAAGCAGCACGAGGGAGAAAACAATAAAATTGTCAAGGAGGCACGGAGTAATCAATGTTTGTGTAAAGTGGGTGATATAAAACATTGCTAGCAACAAAGGAGAGAGAGAAGGAAAGATAATGTTCAAATTGGTTAGAGAGTGAAGGCAGAGAGGGTTGGAGGAGAGCTGTTTTGGTGGGCTTGTCTTTACTGCTACCTATAAATAGCCTGCCAAGGTCACTTGCTGCTTGCCAGCAAAAATGTATTTTTGATGAATGCTCTGGTTTATTCACAGTAAACGTTGTAAATAATTGCATTTAGCAGGTTGAAACAACTGTACTTCATCAGGAATGAATTGTCATGAGAGCACGCACTTTAAAAAGGAGGATGTTACACTCGTCAAACTGATTACTACACACACTGTGCCAAAAGTAATACGACATGCACCTCAACGCTTTGTCCTTTTTTGTGCCGGCGAGTTGTGTTTACATTTCTGTAATACACATTTTTATTTTATGATGCATGCTAGAGCACAGCCCTAGAATAACCTGCATGACGCCAAGTAGCGCATTCTGACTGAACAACGAAACACTATCAGCATCTTAGTTCTCATGCTGTCCGCCGCCGCCGCATTGGTTAGTGCGTACCTAGATCCTTGGTGTCGTTAATCCGCCGCCACCAAGTACGTCATGAAAGATCCAGGCACGCATATTGTTACGCAACACTGCCTTGTGCCACAATACGACACTCACCGCTCTTTCTTGCTGTTAAAAATTTTTGAACCTAGGTAACTATTATAGGCTTGTTTGGTATCAATTTCTTCAGAAAAATTCTGCCTTTTAAAAGAAATCATTATTACTTTCTTGAAAATTGTCTGTTTTACGCTCGTGACAGTTTAACACGTACTTAATTAATAAAAACAAAACGTTTTTAAGGGGTAGAAGTCAGGCAGTTCGCAAACTACGACAACAAATTGACAAATTTCTTGGAATCCATGGCTTGTCGTAGTAACGAGGCTCAACTATACTTGTTCACATTTACTCACGCTATTTACTTTTATATACTCAATTTCATATAACTTAAAGGAACTTTATAGCCATTGTTTGGGCACTTACAGTTAACATTTTAGTAATGTTGGTCACAATGCAAAACCAAATTTACAGTGTACACAGTCAAAACCATATGTATAGTGAATAAAATATGTAAAATACGGTATGTATATAAAAAGTAAATGCTCCCAGGACTGTCAAAACTTACAGACGTTATACGTAATAGAGTTTACATAAAACATGCGAAAACTTTGCAACTGATATCTTTTAAGAAACGTGTTGGTGATATAGACGAGTTGAGCTGATAACCAGTGCATTTTGTACTATACAAATTTTGTTAGAGGCACACGGCTGTTATTACATTTATTGTATGGTGAATACATTCTGTATCATTTAGTCATTGTGATTGTTTTTTGTTCAGTTAAACCTACTTCTTACTACATTTTCTTGCGCTTGTTCTCATCCATTCCCTAGCACTGTATTTAAGCTAGAAAGTACTTTGTAAAAGATCTTTGATCTGTATTCTTCAGTCACGTCAAAATACATATGTGTTTTTTAGTTGGCATACTGTGTTTATCTGCCGGGCCACCGTTACTATTGTCTCTATTATGTTTTCTCTGGTTTATTTTGGAAGCTTGAACTCTAAGGAATATGTATGTAATGTGTGCAACAGTGACCCCACAGCAGATGGCTCTGCCTGCACCTGCCATGTCGGTGGTGGGGGGTGGGGGACCAGCCACGTCTCAGCCTCAGGACTCGCAGGAAATCCCAGAGAGTGTGACGGCTGAACTGGAGAAGCTGGAGCAGGAAGGTGGAGGCATCGTGGAGGTGGAAGGCGTGGGTGCTATCCTGGCAGACCTTGGGGACGACGACGAGTTGCTGGGTGTGTGTCCACCTCTGTGGTTCACTGCTCTTTTTCCTTTCGTCATTGTCTTGATTTCTGTGCGTTTTTTTATTTGGCCTCTAAAAATTTTTAATGCTTCTACATTTTCCATTTAAAGTTCACGTGTTAATTTAGGTATTTCCAGTTGATTCTTCATAAGTCCTCGCCTGATGTTGCATTGCTTAAAATTATTTAATTATTGCATCATTCGTACTTTGATTTTCTAAGTGATCATATATTAACCACCAATTACTATCTTTACAAAAATGGAAGACGGGATTGTTTGTAAATAGACAGTAAAAATAAGCGTTCGTCTAAAATTTGGGGTCGTATCAGTTTCTAGAAATTTGTGCACAAATATTGTACTTGGATACAGTTGCCAGAACCGTGTCTTTGTGAGCGTTGTTAATATACTGTATTTTTTCACATAACTTACACACTTTTAGCTATGACTTTTTTTTTGTATGAAACAGGGGGTGTTGAAGGTAAGAGATATATATTATTTGTTTCGGTGACAATGAACCGCCTGTACATCTTCAGTCTATGGTATCTCACTATGCCAGTTTGTTTGGTTACGTTCTGACTCATATTCAAAAAAGGGTTTTTTTTACCAGGCGAGTTTTTGATTGCACAATGAACTGTAAAGAATACTTCATCACAAATTGAAAAATGTCTGGACATGCACTTATGTTACTCCCGAGCCAAAACATTTACTACACAAGTGACATTTAGTATTCTCAGAGGTTGTTTTAAATTCAGTGAAAAAGTTTGTTTCAAGGAACTGAGGAACTGTTAACTTTAAAAAGTGTCATCTGAATTTCAGACTCCTCTCCCATTCAGGTAAATACGATAGTTCAGCACAGTTGGAAACAATTTCTGCCATATACTGTAGGTAGTTTATGTCATTCCAAAAATTCTTTTAGTGAAAAATATATGTTTTGTATAAACATGAAAATAAATGTTACTAATACATTATAAACAAAAAATTACTGTACTACAACACTAACTCTTAGTAGTAGTAGGTAAATGTGCAGTCTTTAGTTATTTTCAGTGAATATCGTTCTGCAGGTGTAAATACTTCACAACATTATATGAGGACTTTTTGTATAAACATGTTCGTTTTTCAGTCAATAAAATGGTATACTTCTTTAAAATCATCTGCTATTCAACATAGAACATTCTTATCAACATATGTTGTACTAAGAATATTAGCTACAAAATTTTATTTGGGAGTAGAATGAAATGCTTTGTTGCACTTTTTATAGATATGACATTTTTGTATAAATAGAATTCTAAATGCTCAATAGCCATACAAATATATCAGCCCCATGGATTGCTATTTTTTACAGCTTGAAAGATTCTTTAGAAAAATTGATATAATTAGTTACGTTGCGTGATCATGGGTTAATTTTAATGTACTCGTGTTACGAATGCAGAAATGGGGAACGATTTCAACATCTTGGAGTATGCTGATCCAGAGCTGGACAGTGCGACGGGAGGGGAGAAGACTAACATACTGGACGAAGGCCTTCTTCTGGAAGAGGAGGAGAACAAGGAAGAGCACAAGGGAGTCAAACGCGAACTTCCAGAGGCCAGCACGTATGTCTTTTATCACTACTTATGGATTGGAATTGTATCTTGTAGCTGTACTCTGCGAGGTAACACGCGTCAATGTTTGAGAATTTATTATTAAATAAATAAAAAAAAAAAAAAACAAATAACAGGAAAGTGTTTTAAGAAAATTATATCTAAAGCACATATGCTAAGATATACTGTAAAAACTCATGAACCAAGCTTACATTTTTTTTCCTACAACGGGCACTATTGAAAGAACATGTACAACTTACATGGGTGTGTGGCAGTGTGTGCAATAGTCTTTCACATTGTGTTGCACGCCCTGCATACCTCACCCGGCTCGTGGCCAAACTCGCCAGGCATGCATTTTATGCGTCATCCAGCCAAGTCTTTAAAGGTTTTTTTTACAGCTGCGGCCTACCTAGTGATAATAACGACTACATGGTAATGTCACATGCTAGCAAACACATTTTTTAATTAATTTTAGTTACTACTTACTTTTTTGGCCCATTTTCTTCCTTTTCTAAAATTTTATTAAAATTTTTTCACTGTCACAAAGAATGGTAATTAGATTGCTGTGTTGTTAGATCCAATGTTGTTAGATAGAGGTTCTACTGTACATTCATTACTGTAAACGTAAATAATGTTTTGTGCAGATACTGATTAGATAAATGCTTGAGTGTAAAGTTTTTTCAGCACACTGTAATCAGTTTGTTGAATGAGCATGGAATTGCAAACCACAACCTACAGCTTCTGCTACCGTGCATATTTATTTATTATTTTACCATAGGGGTTTTGCAAACTTCTTAATCAGATTTCATTGCAAGTGCATTTCATAGGAATTTCATGAATTTTGTTGTGGGATTGGGAGAGGAACAGAAAGGTAGAAGGCATGGCGGCATTAGTCATCGCTTCACACATGTTGAGTACATGCACGCTGCCTAATTCACCATGTGCATGCTCCACATGCGTTCCTCTGGAAGTTTTTCAGATTTATTACCCAAATCCTTTTCTTTCACAGCTGTAGCTTACCAGTTAATTTTAACTGCTGTATTGTATTGTTGTGTGGTGACGTTTTTTAAAATTAACAAATTCTGAAGAATTGTGCTCGAATATTTAACATTTATTCTTTAGAGGGGTTAAAATATGCAAAGCCGGATTTAGAGAAACTCAATTTACAGTTAATATTCTCGGCCCCCCCAAGGCATTTTTAAAATAAGGGTTCTATTGTACAAACATAATGAGTGCTGATTTTCTTGAGAAGCAACGAATGTTAGTGCTTTGCACATTGATTTTTTATGTAAATAAATATGGTATGAAACTTTATTGTTAGACGTTCTAAATACATTGTAGGTTTTTAA
The DNA here is from genome assembly GCA_003012365.1 of Medauroidea extradentata. Taxonomy (NCBI): domain Eukaryota; kingdom Metazoa; phylum Arthropoda; class Insecta; order Phasmatodea; family Phasmatidae; genus Medauroidea; species Medauroidea extradentata. Next base: position 17,030 of record PNEQ01080684.1, read on the forward strand.
TGTATTATTTTTAGTTTGGTGTTTTTTCTTAAACACATTTTTGAGGTAAGTGTAACATAGAGAGAGAGTGAGACAGTGAGAGAATGGGTGGGTGAGTGAATGAGTGAGTGATTGAGTGAGTGAGTGATTGAGTGAGTGTGAGAGTGTGAATGAGTGAGTGTGAGAGTGTGAATGAGTGAGTGTGAGAGTGTGAATGAGTGAGTGTGAGAGTGTGAATGAGTGAGTGTGAGAGTGTGAATGAGTGAGTGTGAGAGTGTGAATGAGTGAGTGTGAATGAGTGAGTGTGAATAAGTGAGTGTGAATGAGTGAGTGTGAATGAGTGAGTGTGAGAGTGTGAATGAGTGAGTGTGAGAGTGAGTGTGAGTGAGTGTGAGAGTGAGTGTGAGTGAGTGTGAGTGAGGGAGTGTGTGAGTGAGTGTGAGTGAGGGAGTGTGAGAGTGAGTGAGTGTGAGAGAGAGTGAGTGTGAGAGAGAGTGTGTGAGAGTGAGTGTGAGAGAGAGTGTGTGAGAGTGAGTGTGAGAGTGAGTGAGTGTGAGAGCGAGTGTGAGAGCGAGTGTGAGAGTGAGTGAGTGAGTGTGAGTGAGTGTGAGTGTGTGTGAGTGTGAGTGTGTGTGAGAGTGTGTGAGAGTGAGTTAGTATGTGAGTGTGTGAGAGTGAGTGTGTGTGTATGTGTATATATATATCCATCATTGTGAAAACTTCTTCTAGTGCAAATTTCAAATGGTTGTGGTGCTTACAGCGGTGAAAGTGAGAAAGCCAGCAGCGATGCACAGCCATCAGGGACTGAGGAACTCCCCAAGTCCCAGCCTTCTGAGGAGCCTCGTGTTCCTTCCAGCACACCACCAGTACCTCCAGGCTCCACCACCCCGACGTCTGCCCCCGCCTCCGCTGAGGAGCAGGCTAGACAGACCGCAACTCAGGATGTTCCCCAGCAACCTCAACAGGTACCAGCATCTCCCTCTAACTGCTGCCAGTTCTCACTTTTTTCATTTCCTGATGATTGGAAACTTCACAGTTTTGTCTGTTATGAACTTGTAATTACCATGTTTTCAAAAAAAAATTTTCTCCGTTTAAAGTAAAATTGCTTTGGTTATCTAGGAGGAAGGACATTGTGAATGGATTTTGGATTTAAGTCTTGCTACATAGTTTCATCAGCAAGTACAATATAAATTTTTAGAGAAAAAAAGTCAAATAGTTGTTTAGGTGGTGATATGAAACTACAGTCGAACCCCGCTACTACGACATCGGCAACTACGACAACAACGCAACTACGACAATATTCTCGATCCCCTTAAAAAAAAAAATTAAAAAAATTAAAATCGAAAAGTGCATGTATTAAAAATACTATTTAAAGTAGGAATGATGTTTTAAAATACGTCTGTAAGCGTGCATAATAATAAAGGTGGTGTCCGTTAATAAATAAGTCGCAGCTATTAAAGAAAAAAAATCGGCGAAAAACTCTAAAAACGTCTCCTGAAATACATTTGCGCAGCGCACCTGGTAAGTTAGACCGTGCACACAACACCGAAGATAAGCAGGTAACGTGATGACGCATCTCTCTTCCGTCCTCTTTCTCCCTCTCCGTTTCTGCTCCTACTCACACCACGCGCACTGTCTGCAGCCTACGCGTAAAGGCTGTTCACGGTAAAATGAACACTTTTGAGCACCTAGTTACTGTTTTCTCTCGGCCGATTTGCATTCTTCCGTCGCCTATTTATGATAAACATTTCCGTTTTTATATTAGACATAGCGTATATTTTAAACTGAACTGAAATTTTACGCCCGCGACCACTACAAAATATATTTATTGATTGCTGTTCTCATGGAAATAGTTTTGAAAAGTGTTCACTTTACCGTGAACAGCCTATAGCTTGCTCTGTACATTGACTGCGTGCGTAGCAACAGTGATAGCCAAGCAGCTCATGTTTTCCTCTTCAGCCCTTCCCGTGCTACATCGACAGTAAAGTAGCCGTATGAAAATAACCGCACCGTAAGAATAGACAGGTTTCTATCCCTGTTACGGTCTTACGGGGGCTAATTAGCGGTACGGTGTGTTGTAGCATGCATCTCTCAAAAGTGTTTGTTCAATTTTTACGGTTATTTCTTACGGTGGTTCTAGCACGGCCTTACCCTCCTTTGTGATTCCGAGCAAGGTCAGCAAATGAGAGGGCGACACAAAAAAAACCCTTTGTTTGTCTCGTGCGTCGCCCTTGCCATTGTGTGTTTACACAGTTCGCACGTAGCTTGGTTTTGGATACATCTTGTGATATTGCATAAGTTTCTTGGCTTTTTTTCATTGGATTTCGACTTTGGATTTTATTTGGAACTGACTGGATTGATTATTGACGACCTTTATGCGCGATTATATTGGGTTACGATTTTATTTACGATTTTGATTCAGTATTTGTAGGAAATGTTTAGGAACCTTGTATATTATTTAATCAAAAATAAAGATGCCGTACAATTAAAATATTACTAAGTGTCATTTTACCGTGATTTTGCGTAACAAAACGCTGAAAATATATTACCGTGCGCTAAAAAATTACAGTTGCTACATTCAACACTTTACTGTACTACGCCCGACACCAAAAATATGTCGCGTTACATTCACGCAACTCATTTTCCTTGCCGACAAGAAGTTGTGTTTATATTTCTATGGTTTATTTTTATTTTCTGGTGAGCAGAGAAGTCCAATTAATACGTCTGGGGTAGGTATTGTTTTTATTTTGGTCTGCACGCAGTCGGCAAGTTACGTCGCGCACTGTAAATTTTACGTGATTTTGAAAAAGAAAAAAAATGGGTTTATTATACTGTACAATCCTGTAGAAGCGTTTAACGTAACAGAAATATAAGTATCGAGCGTTTAAACATTTTACAATCGTAACATATTTTCAGTACGCAACACTAATATTAAACTACACAGACAGGCAGTCGCCAGTCAGGCACGAGCTGTGCCGTAGAGGCTAATGGCGCATGAAGCGCCCCAGTGGATAGCACAGAAACTAAGACTAATAGCTCCGTCAGAATGCGCTACAGTACAAGCTCTTTAGTTGCCGACGCTTGGCACAGAGCGCAGCACACTCGAGTCGATATTCGTCACTCGTGCCGCTGCGGGCCTCGCGCCATCGCCGTTTTCAATTTTATTTCTATCTTTCAACACGAATTGGGCTGGGTATTATAGGCTTATCTAGTATCAAAATCTTCCGAAAAAGTCAGCGTTTAATATAAAAACATTACTTTGTTTTAAAAAACCGTGTTATTAATGAGAGTAACACTGATACACGGTATTAGAGCAAGAAAAACACCGACTTGAACAAAAAAAAATTTTTTTAGGGGTTAAAAAGGGAATTTCGGCAACTACGACAACGACGCAACTACGACAAAATTCTCGAGAATTATCGCTTGTCGTAGTTGCGGGGCTCCACTGTATATGAAGGCAAACAACTTAACAAATTTTTTTTTAGTTCATTAAAATTTTATGGTGCTTAGTGGGCTAATTTACTGTAATAATTGTACTATGTATGTAAAGAAGGCTTGGGCTGTTAGGTTAAATCAACTAAATAAGTAGACAGAAGATTGAGGAACTTGCAGGTTACACACGTATAAAGGGACGAACACATTGTTTGCAGTTGTACGATATTTCGCTGGCTAGGCCAGCTTTAGTAACAGCCCTATCACCCTTAAGTAATAGTTCAGAACTAAGATGCTGGGAGCTAACCCATCATTTTATTACTAAATCTTGACAACCCCCAGGTCTCAACATCAGATTATCGCAACCGATGCACCAGAATACTACTACGCCCCCACATCCCTTCTTTTTAAATTTTTCCGCCAGTTCCTAGTTCGTTCTCTGGCCTCTAGGGTAACCAAACAACGCTTCCACCACCGCCCTTATTCAGCGTACCTGAACTCGCAGCCTGTAGATGTTGGTCTAGCCAGCGAAACGTTCTGCAACCGTGCAAATATGTGTTCATCCTTTTATACTTGTGTAACTGCCCCGAAGTACCAGCCTGTGAGTTACGCAACCTTCTGTCTATTTATTTAATTAATAATTTTACTGTATTTTCCAGTTGTGAGAGTAAATTTACGGATGTAACTACTGTCATTACTAGCAGATTTTCGAGACATGTTCATAGTGTTTTTCTAATTGTATGTCCAGCTGATGAAATATGCATAGTATGTTTAATATATGTACTGCAGTACTCCCTTTTGGAGAGCCTGCAAGACTTTACTTTTATAAATTATAAATTCTCATGTTAGCCTTGTTGATGTAAGTTGTTATATTTGCAATTAAATTTTTCTTCAACACTAAATATTTATTAGTTTCAGTTTTAGAGTGTACTGTGCAAATTACAAAGGTTGTAATATAACCCATTAGTAAGGTAGTTGCAGCAAAATATATATGATAAGTAAGAATATTTGGTTTTGGGCAAATAATACAGTACCACAAAAACCGTGTGTTTGATACTTTACATTAAGTAACAAATGCTTGGGTTTAGTCATGGTTGCGAATGTGTTGTGTGTGTTAATGCTTGATTCATTTCCCATTCTCTTATATCATACAAGTAAACAAATTAGTATATTTTTAGATACTTATCAATCTTGTGAACTTCGAAAAATAATGTTACTTTGTTATTAAAATACGGACATAAATTTACAACGGTATTGATAGCATGTTGATGCATAATACGTGAACTTGAAAAATAATGTTACTTTGTTATTAAAATACAGACATAAAGTTACAACGGTATTGATAGCATGTTGATGCGTAATACATTCTGCAGTAGCATCTTCATCTTGTATGCATTTACGCTGCAACTTCAAATACGCGAGGAACTCGGAGCTGCTGCTTAGGATTGCAGCCTTAAATTGTGTGGGCTTTAAAACTTTAGCTATGGTGTATGTATTGGCAGTACCATGTGATTTGTGCTATTAACATTACAGGGGGCTGCCACGGGGCGGCAGGTACCAGCAGTGAGAACTGTGCCTCAGGAAGGGGTCCCAGCCAGTTTTCAGGGTGCATTTTCACAGCAGGGAGCAGCCGCTGCTCCTGCCACAACTCAGCTTCAGCGGATACAACCAGGTCACGTTCAAGGTGAGAGGTTTGTTTTGTAAGGCACTTCACATACAGTAAAACCCCTATACAGTAAAGCATCACTTTAACGAACTTCAGCACTGCGAACACTTCATGACGACGAACTTAACGTACGGTCCTGCCAAAATGCAATACAATTATATGTAAATTATTTTCAGTAATACGAACTTTACAGTGAAGTTTTGCGAGAAATTTACGAAATATTCACGTTAACGAACGCCATACATTCAGCATAAAATGTTTAAATTATTTTCCCATAGCATTTTGTTACTGAATAAATGTACAGATAACCAAAACAAATGTACGCACGTAAGTATCAAATACTCTTAGACATCACAACACGTCAGACTGACAACAACGGCATCATATCGAGCATGTTTTGTTGCCGCGATCACAGCGCTACTACGAGAGTATGAGGTAGAAGAACCGCCGCCATCTTGGATTTAAATAAATTTTAACACGATTACAGCGCTTCTCCAATGAATGTTATAAACATCACGACTACAGTGCCAATTCTTCTACTGAGGTTTCACATACGCGGTACAATAACAATTTTTATCATTGGGCTTGAAATACGCACTTTTTGTCTTTGTTTACGTTTCGCGTGCGCAGGAACCTAAAAAGTTTACTCGTTAAGTTGCAATACAGTTTTTATTTTCTCATATTCGCAACTGGTTCTGTAAAATGTTGCCAAGAAAGCGGAAAGCAATTGACATGAAGACAACTGTCTATTCTTAAAGCCGTAGACGATGGGAAGAAAAAAACTGACATTGCGACAGAGTTCGGAATCGCTAAATCTACTTTGTCAACAATTCTAAACCAGCGGTCCGAAATAGAGAAGCACGATTTCCTATCCCACAACCGAAAACGTGTTTCGGCACCACTGTATGAAGTTTTGGAAAAGAAATTGTTTGACTGATTGATGCAGTCAAGAGCATCAAACATACCTGTAGCTGGAAATGTTTTGCAGGAGAAAGCCCTTGAAGAAGCCTTTAAATTAGGGTTTGACAACTTCCAAGCCTCAGGTGGGTGGCTTCACAGGTTTAAGGCACGGTATAATTTAAGTACTTTGAAGGTGTCTGGTGAAGCTGCTGCAGTTGATGTCACTGTTCAGGAAAGATGGCAAGCTGAACTGGATTCCCTTATTTCAGGTTATGATAAGAAAGATATTTTTAATGCAGATGAGGCTGG
>PNEQ01080685.1:0-15837 GCA_003012365.1 Medauroidea extradentata
ACATCCGCCCTCGGCCGTTGTCGGAGCTGAAATGAATACCCCTACCCCTTCATACAGCGGCAGTGGACTCGCCCGACACTTCTTGCAGTTCTACGGGCCTGGTTGGTCGCTTCCTCTAATGGTGAAGGAGAGGGAGTAGGAGCATCTGCGCAGAGCGAAATTGTAGCGACTCGTTTTGTTTGTTGTCCCACTATAGGCGGCGCTCTTAGCGGTGTTCAAGTTATATCAATCATAATTTCATATTTTCGTAAAATAGTGTTGATATTGTAGACGGTACATTTAAAGACAGTTTCCTTTTATAAAAAAACAATTTTAGCTGGCATAGTTTTATCATTACGGTGCGTCAAAGTTCAATTTTGCATGTTACGCTGCCATGCAATAAGTGAAAACGAGTTAACTTCCTTAAGCGAAGTTATTCACAGTGGAATAACCTGCCACGAGCTATGTAACCACATATTAGAAAAACTCACAATACAACTTCGTGTTTTAAAAAAATTGCTGATTTTGTCACTTTTCCTATACTTCTGCGATTTTTGTAAATACTCAAAATATTAAGTTGAGAGTTTGAAAAATTTTATTAACGTAGTCCGCTGCACGTTATTTCATTGTGAATTAATTCATTTAAGTACGTAAAATTGTTTTCACTATTTGCATGGTCGCGTAACATGACAATTTTGACTTTGACGCACCGTGATTGTGAAAACTATACGAGCTAAAATTGTTTCGTAAGCGGAAACTGTACCCACAAATACCGAGTACAAAATCAACACTATTTTATGACGATATAAAATTATGATTTTATACCACTTAAACACCCTTAAGAGACTAGGCCGTTTTCCTTTGTCTGTCCCGATCCGAGTACACGTTAATCGCTGACAGTTCTGTTACTCCGCGTATTTGTATAGCTCCTAGGGTAACGGAACAACCCACGTTGGTTTAAAGAACTAACAGCACGAACTTAATTTCGTTCAATGACTTGCAAGCTGAGACCGACTTGTTAATTTTTAACTTACAATTGTCGCAGTCTGCTAACCATCACATCAACGTTTACCCATCAATGTGACGTCACGCACGAATTATTTGTGCTCTTAACCTTTTGGAATTGGTGTAGAAGATTGGCCGAAAGTGCGAACGCTAGGCTGTCCCCCGATGCGCCTACTGGTGATAACGGAACTACTTTTTCCGCGCATGTTGCGCACTGTAGAGGTAACGGAATGCAGTCTTTCTGACACAAAAAAGTTCGGCTTTCCTTAGAAAATATCCTATAAATTATTTTAATGTATAAGTAAATATTACAGAATTTGAACGAAGACTACAATTTAGGCTACAAGACGATTACGAGGAGTTGGAAGGGGAAAACATTAAGAATCAAGTGTGTCCTATTCTGAGTACTTACAGACTAATTCATAAAAAATAGGAAATGCGTATGTGATGGTAATGTCACAGCTGAATCAGCCGAGCGCCAAAGACGGTACCCTAACCGCAGGGTTACAAACCCTAAAACAATCCTAACAATCGAAAGGACATTCAGCACATACGAGAAAGTACTGTAGTTCACTCCCTAGCATCACAATTGAAGGACGTGGGGAAAAACAACGTATCACAACTGAGTTATGCACGTGCAATATAATCAATAGTGCACTGTGCTGCCATTTGTTGTTATATTGCCTAATATCGTAGACTATATCGAAATGTACAGTATGAAATTCTAATTGTGTTCTTGCATAAAACTCAAATATTTAAAAATGTTGGTTACAGTATTGTCTCTCCATGTATCCTTCAATTCATAGTGGGTGCACGTCTGTCAGGGGCGGATCCAGAATGGAATTGAGGGGGCGATAATATATTTTTCATAACACCGGTTAGCCGATTTAAAGCGGGGGGTCCTCCCCCGGAAAAATGTTGATTTTAAGATGCAAAATGGTACACTTCGAGAAGATTTTGAACGTTAATGTGTAACACACAACAGACACAAATTGGAACATTTTCAAAGAGTTTACAGCCAGTTTCTTAGAATATATTGCAAAGTTCATAACACCTACTGAATTTTCAATAGTTTGAATAAAAAGTATAACATTTATAAAACAAGGTTGGGCTCTTAAATTGGGGTAATCCCACCCCCCCCCCCTTTTATCCACCACTGACGTCTGTACATGACAAGGTTGAAGAATAAAACAACTTCTCTCTGTCCATCACAGTTCACGGACCAGCACACAAGGTATAGCCAGACGATTTGAAGTTTCGCAATGGATGATATGGAGAACACTAAACGCGAACAATCTATAACCATAGCACTATACCGAGCACAATACATGCCGTTCATAAGTGTGCAGCCATGTGTACAGACGTACACGGGAACGTTTTGGAACTTTTTTTGTAATTTTTATACGAAACTATGATGTTCAATTGTAAACAATACGGTCTTATAATACATTATTGTATAAACTTAACATGGCCAGGATATCGCACCTCAAACTGCAGATTGGGCGTCCGTAGGCATTTGCTTGCTTCGGAGGTTGACATGAGATAACGCCCTTCAATGGAGAGGCGCCGGAATGAGAAGGGCGGGGAAAACGGGATATCCCCGATAAAACTTGCCAACCAGCGACATGGTGCGGCACGATTCCCACATACTTATATCTGGTGGCCGAGCCCGCCGGGGATTGAGCCCGGATCGCCTTGGTGGGAGGCGAGTGGTCTGACCACTCGATCGCCACTGCCCCTGAAAATAGCAGTGTAAGTAATTAGTACTCAAATTTTACCGTCACAGGTCACAGTAAAGATATTGACAATAAGATTTCCGAAAATCCCCGCTTTATCGTGAAAATCCTATGAAAATGTAACTTTGGAATTATATATCTCCTAATTGATAACCCTATATAGAAGCAATAGCTTGAGTTATATTAGTTTTCGATAATCCTGTCCAGGTGAAAATCTTGTGTTAAGAGGGATGTATTTACTTAATCATCACTCAGAAGATGTTTGAGTAGAGAACTGAATGGGGCTAATATGATCAATTTAGAAAAAGCAGTGAGTCAATGACCTATAACCCATTAGATTTCAAAAAGCCAACGAGCAGGGAGAAACCTTAAAAAATGACACTTATGTTTTACTATAGACACTAAAAAATTCCTGATTAGTCTACTTGGTTGTTATGAAATTAATTACGCAAAATTTTAGACCAAAGGCCGTAATCTCCAGTGAAAATAAAAAATGGGGCAGAAATTTTTTTATATTTTGGTAGACCCAGTTGGTTGAAACATCCCATATTTTATGGTACAAGAAATTTACTTCTATATTTAAGCTTCCTTGAAGGAAAATGTTCTAAAATTGAGCCTTACTTTCCACACGAGGCCAATCCAGAGGAACATACGTGAAAACTATAAACTGAGTTTCTTTCCTCAGGAATTTGAAGTTGTTGCTTAAAATTTTAGTAACACGATGCCAATTAACGGCATTGAATTGAAAAAAAAATGTTGTAACGGTTATTAGAATATTTCTTTAATGTATTGAAATACAAAGAAATATTTTGTCATAAAAATTCGTAAAATTATTAAATAGTTTTTAAAAAATACAAGTGCCGGTATTAGACTCGGTCTCTTGCTTTTTTCGCACAAGCGAAATTGTATTTATTGGCTCTTGGCACCGAGAGGAAGAGTTAGGATAGCCTAAAATATTATACATAGGCTATAATTTAAAAAATAATTGTAATACTTGTGGACGTGTTGTTGACGCAGCAGTTTGCCAGCTTCTCTGGATGAGAAGTTTCAGATTGGGCTGCTCATGATGAGGTTTTTTCTAGGCATTTACTCCCTTGTCTTCATTAACGCGTGCGTCCGCTCATTTCACGTCTTCTATTCTTCGGGCTGGCCAAAACGACGGATCTGGTTCTCCAATACAGCAGCCGACTCCAACTGTAATGTAGCGCCAGTCTTTCGCATGCATGTCGACTGTACCTGCAGGTGGAAACTATGTGTGATTTGTTCTTTTCGTTGTTACAATAAAATACTGTGTTTTCTTCTCTATAAGGTGTTAGCTGCATATTAATAGGCTCGTCCGGTAGAATACTTCGTTGATCTATCACAGTGATCTGTTGTTAACAGAGACGGGAAATAATTCACGGATTCCTGACCTGTAGGTAGAGCCGGTGATTTTTGCATAAAATAATTATGCAACGTTTTGTGTCAACGCATAACGTTTACATCTGCACCTCTGCTTCGTGGCTATTGTGAGAGTGTATTTGTGCATAGGCGTGGCTCATTTGACTGTGCCAATGAGAATAAGGTTACTGCGACACCATATGTCTGTATTTGCGGGTAGATCCCCAAGACGTTGAGAGTTAAAACAGCCAATCATTGATGGTGAAGATAGCTGCAGATGTGCATATGAGGCGTTGAAACAATATGTTGCATAATTCTTTTCACCAAAAATCACCAGCTCTACCTGTAGGCTAACCTCCAAGAATTTCTGTGTACCCAAGCAGACAGCAGCTGTTCATTGGCTGCTCGCTAACATAGGGATACCTCAATACTGAACTGGCCATGGGCCTTTCCGGTAAGTAAATTTAAGGGGGAGGGGGACATGAGATGTAAATATTTTTGACGAATAGAAGTAAATATATCCTAATAGAATGTTTAATAAATAAATTTGCCTTTCAAACAGGTTGAGCACTGAAATAATTATCCTTTACGTGTATTAATATTCAAGTTAACACTATATAAATAACACACAATACCTTCACTTGAACATCAATATGTCCCTGTGTCCCCTCCACAAGTAATGTTTGGAGGGGACATGTCCCCACCATCCCCCCCCCCCGCCAGAGAGGCCAATGGAACCGGCATTTTTATTATTATTGGCTCAGGATCCTCCAGGAGGTGTAAAATGAGCCGAGAGCCAATTGCGAAAGTGACACAAACTCAGAGTGAAGTAAAGAGATTTTGGTCAGTGTTTAACATCTAGGTCTTTAGCGCTGGTGAGGAATTGTGACATGAGGTGAGTATTGAGCAGCGCCGGAGTGAAGGGGCGAGGAAAACGGGAGATCCCAGAGAAACTCCGCCTACCAGTGGCATCGTCTGGCTCGATTCACACATGCGAAAATCCGGGGAGCGACCCAGCCGGGAACCGAACTCGGATGACACAAATTTTGTACCCGAACCGAAACTCGATTATTTCAGGTACCCTAACTGTTAGAAGCGCTCGAGGCTGACGTAACAACCATCCATAAAGCACTGTAGGATATGAGTCATACACAGGAATGCGATTACAACGTCCACTCCTACGTTGTCCCAAATCATCGTAGAAAGATCGATTTGCTCTTCCGACAAACCCTTAGCAACCGAAATGTTTCTGTGCTTGAGAGAGTGAGGCAATGCTCACTCGTGACGTTTGAATCATTCCGTTATCGTATGTCACTGCAGTAGGCCTACACTGGAGAACAATCGCACGCACGTGGTGACATGGCATCATCGCATTCCTCTGTGCTTGCCTTTCGCCACTTTCACTGTGTTCAGTGTTGCCACGCAGAGATGGGGGCATTAAAAGCAGGAATGCGCTACGGTCTATTTACATAACCAATCTTTTCACGCGTGTTTTTCTTGAAATTAATTCTTCTATTCCTGAGATCCAACCACTACTAACAGCAGTTAATCCCTGCACGTTCTGTCGCACAGCTTTTCCCAGTATCCTAAACTGTAAGTTAGTACTGGTTTTTCTATTCTCTTACCTTGCTATAAACGGGCACATCAACTCAAATTCCCCCCCCCCCTCTTTTCCTCAAAACGTAATAATTGCTGTTCTATTTGTTTGTTGTATTGCGTCCGTATGATTTTTTTTTTCGTACATAATGGTACAAGGACATTGGACAAGTCATACAAATTAATGTACAATCATAATATTTCACTATCTTCATTCCTTGCTTGAATAAATGTTTAGTCACCATTGTTTGGACCATGTCTTCATTAATCTGAAACAAAAAATAAAAGCGAGAGAGACACGGCATATGCACTGCATTATATAAGTACATATGTGATTTAATATTAATGATCTAAGTACTCTTCTACTGAGTAAAAAGAATGTTTCATCATTGGGGAGGTAGGCACACCAAGTCATCATTTTGGATAATATAATTTTGCTTTCATAAAATGATTTAATTTTCGTATTACATTATTACAATAACGAACATGTAAAATTATTGTTTGTAGATAGGTAGATTGATTAAGGTTTCCCCCTGCTTCAAGGATTAAGAGGATATATTCTCTAGTCTCCTGTTGTTGCACCCCTGTTGCTATACTCTTGCTTACTTCGGGGTGTGGTCACGGCTCTAATTGCAGTAATGGTCTCTAGTCAACCCTCTACTCCAACTAACAGCCAACCAAGTGTACGAGGTTCTACTCCCAGCCTCCTTCGTACTTTGCGACTAATGCGTGCTGGAGTACTCACAGCCTGAGATGAGGTACTCGCTAACATGACGAGATATGAGAGCTCTCAGACAACTTAAACAAATTTACCTAGCCAAATCGCCAGCAACCTAATGTAAAATAACCCGGTTTCAAAGTTCTAATTTAAACTAAAGTAAACATAATTTTGTGTAAGTTGACCAAATGCTTTTAAAATTAAATTTTTTTTCTGAATCAGGCTAGTGAACATACTTAAATGTATTAAAATAGCTGTCCGGTAGCTTGTTTTGTAACTTAATCAAGAATGCTTTTTTTTTAGACTCGGTAGACTGGTGAACGAAATAATAACCATAAATTGATTTAATCAGAAACCATAATTCATAATACCAGAGAGCAAATATGCAAATTTGTCCCTCATAATCATCCCTGAAAGATTGTAACATCATCTGGTATACCCATTATATTTTTAATAACCCAGGGATATTGGCGTTACTGTATAAATCTCGATGAAAATATATTCTTAATTTAAGATCAAACTGTAATGTATCAGTAATTAAACTGAACGAATCTTATCAACCAGATCTCTCGCTTTCCCTCTTTACGATCAGCGTCACCAAACAACTGACGTAAGATGGCAGTTTGGTTAAATATTCGGTCAAAAATAATTAAATACACAATATGACGGATTTTGACGTTCTATTCTATTGAGGGAGGAGTCGTGTTTCTTGCTGGCATCCAGTTTGTAATGTTACAAACTAGAGCTTATTGTCTCAGTAAGAGAATGTTTGTGAGTTATGTGTTGTGACATGCGTTGTGTTTTAGTTTGCTAGTGTTGTCCGTTAATATAATTTTCGTCCGTCATCAAAATATCAAAATTCACTTAAATTCTCGGCTGAGTCTCGGTAATCTGGGCCAATCGTACACGATGTAAGTACAGTTTGTTTTGTGCTAGAAGTATCGAAAAGTACCTCCAGTCTCTGTCAACTGCTTAAAAAACCGTAAAGTATGTGGTTTGCTAAAGTACCAAGGGGGCACACTGCCAAAGAAAATTGCAACATAAAGTTTTTTTTGCCAAATTACCAACCACTTCCTCCTCCCCTCTCCCCCTGCACCGTTACAAACAGCACAGTAACCCTCTTCCGAAGACCTGGCTCTGATCAGTTCACATGTCTGTTCCGCTAAGTCACCAACACCCCCTCCTTCCGCCCCTTCCCAGTAACAGTCTGGCTCTCTTAAATGCAAAAACAATATCGTTCAAGTCTGTGTTTTGCTGAGTTATCAAAAATGGGCCTTCGATTGTTAACCGTCGAAAAATGTTAAATTTTTTGTTGGTAAATTACCAGGTTCGCCGTCTCTGTAGTTACCTCGTATTCTCGTACTAATATCGCCAGTTTTGACTGATATGTTTATCAATGGCACTAGGAGAGGTGGCAGTGGTGTTCTCCCGGGTGTTCTGGCCGCGTTCTCGAGTCAACTCTTGCACGCACGTCTGGAAGGGGAAGTTCACTGCTCCCCACGTGTTCAGGGCAGGGTCGACCACTCGCAGACGGCTTCAACTCGCACCTTTCTCTCTGTAAAGACCCGCGCGGCCTTCGACAAACATACCCCCTCCCCTCTTTTTCTCTTGTGTTTTTAAGGGCAAGGCTTGGGCACCTAGATGACATTATAGGTGACGCCGTAAAGAATTATGGCTGAGTCGTGTGCTTACGAAACTGAATGAAAGCGTTGCGTGTGTTGCCGTCGGCGCCCTGCATTACGTCGCGCGCGTTGTCTTCTGTTTCGGCATCTTCTCTACACAATGTCCCTAGTAGGTAGAAGTATAGGCGGACTTACGTCTCGTCGACAGCGAGGCCATTATAAAAGGTTTCCGAAGACATCTAGAAATCTGACATCCTCTCCTAGTGACTCGAATTATCTACTGATTGGCCGTGTACATTGGAGTGGTTTGTCCGTGTTAGTTTTTGTTCCTCATTGGTTTCGGCGCACAAGCACTGGTCTATAATTTTCAAAGTCTTTAGCATGCGAATAAGGACGAACATGCTGTATGTACATTCCCTGTGAAAATAATGTTCATGCACTGTATTTATTAATTTTTAAAAATTGACGAATGCGTATTTCATAGTATTTCCTCGAACTTACAGACTTATTTAAGGCTCCTGCCTAATGGCCGTGTGTTTGTGTGAGTGAGCCACGACGTCAAGGGCGGTGTTGATCGGCTCATCTGGTGCAGTACTACCTATCCCGCAAGACGCTGAAAGGGCGTGCAGTGGTATCTTAGATTCTCACCTGTCTGACACTTTCAATGGTGACCCCTTCTTTTTAATGATGAAAAGCCTTAAGCAAAGTCCAATGCATGTTTCTAGAGTAGTTTCACACGAATCTCGTAAGTAGTTTTTCAGGTATAACAGGTCGAAAAAGATGTTTTCAGCTATTTTGAGAGGCTCCAAAATGATTTTTCTAATTGACGTGGTAGTCTGAAACTACCTTTCCGTCATCGTTAAGTGTATTTTCTTTTTTGTACGTTGGCACAATGGCCACACGTGGAACAGTTTCGTAAGAAAACGTATTTGCGAACATATTGTAACTCATTTTAAGCGCGTGGTAAGCGGCGCTCTTACGCGGGAGGAACAACTGTCAATGCGTCGTAGATTTTGAGGAATAAAATGTATTAGAGATCCATTATTAAAATGTTGGTTACGTTAAGACACAAAGAGTACGGTAGGAGTACGTGGTCGATGTAAAGTCAGTATTGACGGAATGTCTGTAATAGTCTATTCTGTAGAAACAACCGAAGTAGAGTATTAATACATTACTTAGGACAGTTTCAGACGTCGTAACAGAACTAGCATACAACTGATTGTAACGCCAGAAATACTGTATGTACGTATTTTATGCTCTAAATTTTTCATAAAGGTATCTGAAGCAAGAATTGTGATGAAAAATATCGAAATTCAAAACGACGAATATACATAGCCCTTTAAAGTCTTTGTCCTTCCTTATCATGGATGGGTCAGGGAAAATAATCGTGTACCGCGCAGGCGGTATGAAGTCACGACTCGTGCTGCACTCGACAGCCAGGAAGTTTGGGCCACAGCCATTGTGGCAATTATCAGCGGACAGACGTCGCGTTTCCTGTGTTAGGTCACGCGCAGCACGCACGCAAGGCAACGGCCGTCGCGTTTCGGGAACTGTTCCCATGACCTTTCTCCCGTCGAGCACTGGGGCTCAGTTTGGTATCGCCAAGCTCTGTGAGGTGCCTACCTATTGCTCCCATGGTAGGGAAGCGAGCGAACTATAAGAGTGACACTCACACGCTCGCTACTGCATCAAGCACTGAACCACAGAATAACTAACGCTATCATAAAGATATAGGGGCCGCGGTGGCTGAGAGGTCAGACCTCTCGCCAAGGCGATCCGGGTTTGATTCCCAGCGGGGTCGGTCCTCGGATTTTCGCATGTGGGAATCGTGTCGGACGATCCACTGGTGGGTTTTCTGGGGGATCTCCCGTTTACCCCGTCCTTTCATTCCGACGCTGCTCCATACTCACATCATATCACCCCTCACCAGCGCTAAAGACCTCGATGTTAAGCGCTGACTAAATAAAATATCTCACTCACTCACTCGCTCACAAAAATATAGGTAAGCTTTTTCATTGTAACTGTACCTGCTCTCGGGGCATACAGGAATGTAAACAATTCCACGTCGATTAGAGTCATTGGTTTATATAAGCCCGTGTAGTACCTGAGACACTGTAATTACTATGTATGTATTTTTAATTTTTAGAAATGGTAAACGTGACGATTTTAGGCTCAATATCAGGCAATAAACTAACACTATTAGAAGTCACGTACAGGGGCTTTTTAATTGTTGTTATTGTACCAGCTATCACGGGAGTACTGGCATGTAAACAGTCATGTGAAGTTTGAGGCATTGGTTTAAACAATCGCTTATATTACAAGAAATACTGTAATTTGTTTATATCTCAATTATATGTTTAGAAATTGTATATGTGACGTTATTTGTGTGTCAATTTACCTCACGGATTATAAAAATAGGCGTACTAAACTTCAGTGTAACCAAATATCTGTTAACTCCTTGACACAATTAATGACAATCTAAAGAGAGACGAGTGCGTCATGTCGCTTGTGTTTTATTCTTTACCTGAAATAGTGTACAGCGTCCCGTCGAGTTGTTTTTACTGGAAATCACATGATTTCCTTGGCGGCAAATCTGTACTAACGTCCAAAATTTCTCAATATCCGAGTTTTGCATATAACCGGTTAGTGCATTTTGAGGTACAGAACTCTGAAAAGAGCGTTTCTAGCTACGTTGGTTGACTTCGAGACCTTGTTCCTAATACGGAGGGGTGTGTGTCTTAACTGTGGTAGACGCATTAAGTGACACACCAAGGAGGTGTTTTGGGGAATGAAACAGCCCTCGAAAATGTGGGGGTGGGGGGGGGGGGGAATTGAATAATGGCTATTTTTTGTAAGGGAATATTGTCGTTTTACTTACACTTATTGCGTAAATTTAACTGTTAAGATTCGAAACAACAATCCTGTAATTGTCAAATCATCTAACAAAACTTTGGCAGTGAGGGTCAATGGGGCCCAGACTCCTCCTTGTTTACCTTACGAAAACTGCTTAAATATTATCAATTAGAATTTATTGGTTTGTGGACATATGTCATTGCTCATGTTTTGCTGTACAAACCTGTGTTGAATGATAAAGTACAAAAAAAGAACAAGAAAAAACAAATATAAAAAACACACAATAAATGAAAAAAAAGCAATCCCAAAAGACTTCTGTCAGTTTTTTTTAATTTTTATTTTAATTTTTTTATATTTATATAATTATTATATTAGACAACAAAGCAGTCGAATATCGACACAACACCCGGACACAAAAGATAGACACAAATATAGAACCAGAGTCCCGATATATAAAAAGATGGAAATAGACAAAAAACAGTGAACAGTGGACAACAAATAAAAGACAATAGTCGACACAACACAAGTTAAAACCAACGAAAAAATGCAACGTTTCGGGGATTGCAATCTATTCCCGTCTTCAGGCTGAGACACAGCTGGTCGGAACACCTGTGTTGGTGGTGAGGTGTGACATGGTGTGAGTATGGATCAGAGCCTAAATGAGAGGGCGGGGGAAACGAGAGATCTCCGAAAAAAAAAATAAAAAAACTAAACCTGCCATTAGCGGCATCGCCCGGCACGAATCCCACATGGCGAAAATCCGGGGACTGACCCTGCCGGGAGTCAAGCCCGGATCGCCTCGGTGGGAGGGCGAGAGGTCTGACCACGCGACAACCGCGGCCCTAGTGTATTTTGAGATAGATTACAACCAACGATAGGGATGTGGTTGGTAGTTCCTAGCATGTCTCTATGTACAACATACACTTTGTGACAAGTTAAAGAATGACAGCGTTGAAACTCAATACGCCGTTGTCATAAATGTAATGACATTACAAACTTAACTATATTTTGTAAGATGTACGCCTTTGCGAGCGAATGCTGCCGTGTTGCAGAAAACCCCAAAAATAAAAACAAATACATTAAAGTCAGTATTAGCCGTTGTCAACAAACGCGCCTGTTGTCGAAGAAAGTACTTTAAGCCTATTTTCTCTATGTTGTGTCGTCTGTTTTCTCATTCATTCATGTCTGTGGTCATCTGTGTTTCCATCGTTGTCTTCGTCCAGTTTTGTTGTCATTTTTCACACATCTTATTTGTTTTTATTTTATTGATTTTATTGCCATTTTGTACTTTTTTGAGTCGTTTTTATAGTACGTTTATATTCCATTCCGGGATTAAATTTAAGTTGTTACTGTTCTGTTTTTGTTTGTATTCGTATCGTCTTTTGGTATACGACTTTTTTCTTTTCCGAAATTGTATCTATGTTATGTTTGTAGACATCAGCTGTTCTTTATTAGTTTTTTTATTTTTACTGTAGGATTTTTTCTGCAACACGGCAGCATTAGCTCGCAATGGCGTATGTCCAAAAAACGCTTTAGTTTGTGATACCAACCATTGCAGGAATTGTTCACAGATCACTGTAACAAAATTGGTGGTCTTTATTTTAACAGTTGGTCTGTGGAGTCTGTTTGTTGACCTGGGTTGTAAAATTGTGTTATTAGGCTTAAGTTGTTTATGAATCCTCCACCACTTGTTCCGTATAGTTTTGGCACTGTAGATTGGAAACATTCTGAATATTACGCAGCACAATACCAACAGTACCAGCCAAGAATAACAGGCAGATGTGTATATATATATATATATATATATTAGAGAGAGAGAGAGAGAGAGAGAGAGAGAGAGAGAGAGAGTGTGTGTGTGTTATAAAATCAAGTAATAGTAACTAAAATATTAAATTTCCTAAAATAATAAAATATATTATTGTTTTAGAAATAAGTAATATGCAACCACTGATGATTATGTACAGTACATTGGTATGTGCCCCGAATTTGTGAAAGTAGTGTAGTATTTTTAATCCTCATTTTACAATACTATTTATATTTTGGCGACTGAAATTATCATTCTCCGACCATTATTGTAACAGTTGGAGTAAAAGTGGTTTTTACACCATCGGAAGTGATGTTCTCATGAAAATTTGACCGAGATATGTTGGTACTATTTTTGTTATCAAAATATTTTAGGTTTGTTGTATAGGCAGTTCAAGGAAAATTGAGCACCACTGATTCCCTGATTATTAATTTATTTCCGTTCTGACAGTTTGATTCTACCTGCAAATTATTCATGCTTGTATAACAATGTAGGTACTAAACCGTTTATGGATTTCACCGTAAATGCACAATCGTCTGTGTATTCTGATTATTTTTGCCGAAAGTGCCTATGAAAATACGGAGCTGCACCGAGAACTGTACGCAACAGTTAACAACGTTCACTAAATACATTCACAGTGTATATTCAGTTTTCTGAATTGTTAGCGCTATTGTTGGTAACAAGAAGCCTGTAAGTGGCAAATATTTTGTCTGCGTCTGTTGATAGAATTACGTACAGTATATGACACTAATTTTGGGAACGAGATGCTAATAACTTCTTGAAAACAATCGCTTTCTTGCCATGGACTTACATATACACATACACACACATGAGTACGTTCTGAGGGCGTTACTGTGTTTTACACTGTCTATGTAACGGTCTCTTATCTTATCGGTCCTAGGCTACCTTTGTACATTTTTCGCAATGTTCTAAGCTGCAGGATAGTCTGGCTCAGGGGAAATACCATTGGAACTGATAGATGAATACCTCGAAAACTAATGTTTATGGAATCGCCAAAAGTCACAATTCACAAGGCCAAAAACAAGGCTTTTGCTAAAAGCAACATGTCCAAAAAAACACTCTAAAATACCTAGTCTAAAATTTTTCCCCGCATTTTTATTCTTTTGGCAATATTTTCCTCATGTCAAAGCAAGCATTTTAATTTTTTTGCCCAATAACTATATCTAATTAGTTACAAAAAAAATGGCAATTCCCAGAAATTTTCTTGAAATACATTTTTTCTTGTTTTTGTATATTTCAAACTCTAACCCGTGATATGTTGTTTCAATGTAAATCATTTCATTTCGCTATGTTTATATGTTTTAGTGGTGTGCTAGAAGTAAAAACATATAATTTTTACTCTGAAGTGCCATTATGGAAAAACTGACTTAGCTTAGGAAAATGTAGGTACTCTAAAGTAAATAAAAAAAAAAAAACATTATTTGTTTAAGAAATAAAATTATGATTTTTTTCCCACCTGGACACCCTAATGGGTAAAAGTTAAAAATTAAATAAATTAGTTACCTGGACAATTTTATAGGAATAAAGAAGAAAGGGACTTTTTTCGGAATTGCTGTAGGTATCAAAGGCGATAGTAATTTCGTTCCCAAAAATCTTCAATTTCTGCACAACCTACCAGGATAACGATTTGAAAAAGGGGATGTGATAATTTACATTTGCTATTTATAATTGCTGTTTATAAAATATATTGCCCTAATTATAGATTTTGAAAGAATTTAAATAATCGTACTGTTTATGAATTATGTAGAGATGGTTGGGGGGGGGGGGGTTGCATTCAATAATTTTGGCTTAAGGGATAAAAAAGTTTAAATTCGGTTATGCTGAACATTAAGGTAAGTAGTTTCTCGTATCAAATAACGCGGATGACGTTACATTGCCGATAATGTACTAGAACAGATGCCAGTTGATGCCTTGCGCTTGGAGTCGATGAGGCAAGCTATAAGCCAGCAAAAGTCGGCCTTATAGCCTGCGGGCTTCCAGGTTCCGATCGTACTCGCTGTAGCCTAATAGAACGCAAATTAGAACTGCAACATCATTATATTATTGCACTTGTATAAACCCAGACGATTGAACTACATATGCCAGGATGAACTTTTCTGCTTCAGCTCAAGGAAACTGAGCGTCGAAGTACAAAATATGCAACTTTGACTGTAAATGAAAGGTGGTGTCTACAGACAATAGTTTTTCTATATTTTCTCGGAAAACCGCATTTACCTAAATAGATTCACGGGGATACCGTGAAATAGAGTTACAGACTACTTTGGTATTGTATATTTTTCATTGTATTCTTTGTATTAAAATATGTTATTACTATTTGAACTCTAATGATAAACAAATAGCCGTCTATGAATTTCGAGTCACTTAACACAACCTGAGGCCGCGGTTGGCACAGTGGCCAGAGTACTCACCTCCCACCAAGACGATCCATGTTCGATACCCGGCGGGGTCGGTCCTCCGGGGGAATCGTGCCAGACCTTTTCGCTGGTCGGCGGGAATTCTCGAGGATCTCCCGCCTTCCGTCCGTCCCCCGCCCATCGCATTCCGACCCTGCCTCTCCATTGTATAGCTTCATTTCGTGCCAAACTCCAGGCAAGCAGATGTCTAAGGGCGCATAGTCGAAAGTCTGCAACAAGCAGACAAAACAAACACTGAATATAAAAAAAAAACAATCGAAATCGATTAGGACGAGGGTGGACAGCAAATAAATGACTATAGGAGAGCAGACGACACAGCTTTCAAACAACGAAGGCTGTTGCTACGTTTTGAAGCCCGTGTCGTCTGTTGTCATATAGCCATTAACGACGAAGGTTGCTACGTTTTGAAACCAGTGTCGTCTGTTGTCCTATAGTAATCAAACAACGAAAGTTGCTACTTTTTGAAACCTGTGTCGTCTGTTGTCCTATAGTCATCAAACAACGAAGACCGCTACGTTTTTAAACCTGTGTCGTCTGTTGTCCTATAGTCATCAAACAACGAAAGTTGCTACCTTTTTCAAACCTGTGTCGTCTGTTGTCCTATAGTCATCAAACAACGAAAGTTGCTACTTTTTGAAACCTGTGTCGTCTGTTGTCCTATAGCCATCAAACAACGAAGACTGCTACGTTTTTGAAACCTGTGTCGTCT
>PNEQ01080686.1:0-16599 GCA_003012365.1 Medauroidea extradentata
CCACCATAGCTAAACAGTTCCCTACGTCACTCTCTGGAAGCATAAAAAAAAACGTCGTCACAGCACAAAACGTTTTTCGTCTCCTGTAGTTGGCTCAATATACTTCTACCGAACGTTACTATTAGTAGACATAATATGAATATCCAGATTTCCACATTTCTGGAGCGAGCCAAAAAAAATCTTCATACTCCAACCAATGCAACCTAAATTCCATAAAATTTAATCCTTCCTTCAAACTACTCGACTCTCCTTTATCACTCCTGCTAGGCACACCTGCCGTAACCCTCCTAACAGACAACCTCACTGTAAATCGATACTATCTCTGGTCACGTCCATGATCTATGTACAAAAATTATAAAATATCACAAAATTCAAGGTGGGTCATGGAAGCTCTGATGCAAAGTGCAAAGAACAAACACTCATTTAATACATAGATTATACTAAATAAACAAAAATAATTTTAACATGAATACTTTAAGCCAAAGACATCACCGCTGTATGCCTTGGAATCAATCATATCAACAAACACAATGAAAATTTACTAAAGCCTTTAACATAGCAAACGCTATGTTACAAGACCTCCGTTGGCTATATAATGGCAGACGTTTGTTTTTACACTTCGCTCTTCCCATTGTGGATCGTTTTCTGTTACACTATCGCACCGACAACATTCACATGTGGCCGCCGACTTCCTTGTAACGTAGGTATAGAATTACAGATGAGTCCGCGCAGATACTGCTCAAGGCCGCTCCTCAGGATGATAACAGACGTGGCAACTACGCCCGCCCGCTCTGCTACCCCGTTCCCCTCTGGATGCGCGCGCACCTCCCAGTACACGACCCATTACTCCGTGAATATTTAATTTACGTAAAGACCTCTCACGCTTTTCCTAGATGAGATACAGTTACGCCACCACTGACTTATTTATGTGTTTAATCGTAACGGAATTCGCTATATAATATTTAACCCAATAAACTACATAGCCTGATACGTGCAGCGATTTTAATATTTAAACTATCGATTTAATAGGTTTTTTATAACGAAAATGGTTTTTTCGTCTTATAGCGAGTTAGTCGTCTTCAAAATCTGTATTACAAATCTTGTTTGAAAGTTAAATAATGAAAACTGAATGCGTAAAGCAACTTTCAATTTTACATTGAAATCCCTATCTCTCCCACACTGAACATATGGATCGAGCCGGCCCTTAAGTGAATCGCAAATTAAGGTAAGCGACGTTAAGCGATCCGTAACTAAGGAAAGTTAGTGAATAGACCCCCTGGTCGTCTGTTCTGTAACAATCAACAGTGTATTAATTTAGGGTTTTATTAACTCTCTTCCTGGTCTCGCTGTTCGGTACAAATTTTGTAATCAATTGCAAACTAACTTCCTGATGAGCTAGAACTCGGAACTAGATGACATTGCAATATAAGAGGGGGGAAATTTTAATAAAAATGGTGTAAAGATTAATACATATGATTGCAAAACTTCACATACACACATGAAACTTAAATGCAAAAAATAATTTTAAATAAATTTATTTTTAAATATACCACAATTTTAAATACCGACTGAAAAGTACAAAATAATTCCTCCTATGAAAAATGTTGAAAGATTTAACTAAAAAAAAACCATGTAGGGTGCTTGTACTGCAAAGAAATAAATTACTTTAACAGTTAAAAAAAGAAAATTGAGAGTTTTGACCATGTAGCCTAATTACTTAAAAAACACAATCATTTTCACATTTTAGCACAACAGAGCAAAACTTGAAAATGCAGCTTTTAAGAAAATAGAGATTTTATAAGCAAAATAATCACTACATAAAACTATAATTTTAGTATATTAGCACCACACAGAAAAACATTAAATGCAACTGCTGAAAAAAACTGAAATGAATATTTATTACAAAAACAAAGCATTTTGATGGTGTCGTAGAAGTCTTTAATTTAAATTTTTAGAAGAGGCAATAGTTTCCTAAATTTTGCGCCCATTCTGCTATGAAAAACTATCTCCGGCCTCTCATTTTATCTAAAACTATGCTGAAATTTATTATGCCTCTGTTTACCCACTACCAAGAGAGTTAGCAGAACGGTTAGAACATTAGACTCGCTCACTCGCGTTAGGGAGCACGCGTGTTCGATTCCAGTTTTCGGTCATCATGATTTCTGTTTTCCGTGGTTTCCCGAAATCACTTGGGCGAATACTAGGATGGAGCCCTTAACGGAAGGTCAGGACCGATTCATTCCCTAGTTCCTTTGAACTATTGTTGTGTATGTGTTATGGTTTCTAATGATCTTGGCTGTCGACGAGACATTAAGCCCACTTCCCTTTCCGTTTTCGCACTCAAGATGCTTCTGCTGCAAGTACCAATCAAATATGTATTTCTTAAAGGGTTTATGCACCTAATGCATGAACAGTGTTGTAGCGTGCCGTGCTACACCTATTTTTTTATGTGAAACAGCTAAACTTATTCTAAAAAAAGAACACACAGTTAAACCTGACTTCTAACATTTTAAAAATGCAACATGCTAATTATAAACATGTTTCTGGAGGCCCCTTAAAATGGCTAAAAACTTTTTTTTAATAGATGTAACTAAAAAAATTCCACCTTGATTCGTAAAACACAACGTTGGAAGCATGCGTTAGTCTTGATTACAAAATTTTCTAAGTAAAATTGTAGGGTCGCTGCTTTAAGTCCCATAGGAAAAATAGTAGGAAAACACTGCACACCAGTTTGGCCCGCCGCGAATATAAGCGATGCAGTAACCATTGAGTGTGGAAAGCTGAACCTTATCATTTCACTCTCTCTGCACATAAAACGGGCAAAATTACATAAGGTGTATAGTTCTCTTAACCTATATATTAAAATACATACAAGTGTAATTGTATTAATTATACTATTATTGTTGGTAACTGTGGTCCACAGGATGAAAATAAACAAATCAAACTAATCGTACAGTTCAAATAAGTATATTATTCATAGAGTATCGAGAATATCGCACTTAAAGCCATTAACAAATTTCCAACACTTAAAAACGATTATCATTGTTCGCAGCTTCCTGTCGTATAATGGAATGGAAACTAAATTAACCCCGTGTTTTAGTGTTTTAGTTTAACACAGCATGAATCAAATCGAAAATGCAGTTTTGTTGATACTCTTCTTCATAAATGTAACAGAATTTTAATCAAAACCTTAACAAAGCTACACTAAAGAAATTAATGCAACAATAAGGAGGCAACTATTGCTAGCAAGTTTCATATTTCATATATGCTACAGCATTGCTTTCAGAAAGAACATGATATGGGTATGAATAATGTGATTGAATTTGACTTCGAAAATTAATCTGCTAAAACAGGAGGAATCCAAAATTATGATCGGAGCATTTGATTGTTCCTAAAGTGAAATTATTGTGTTCGTAAATTTTTAACTGGCATTCATCGGCTAATAAACGTATACACTTTAAAACTAATACACACTGAATATAAATACTTGTATTCGTTATGGGGTCCTTGTGAAGTATAGAAGGAAGAGTCATAAAAACAATATCATTTCTAATTTTTTTTCTGGTCGACGTGGTTTCTACAATAATGCTCTGTAATATTTCTCTGTTGGTGAAATACAATATAAAACTTTTAAAATTAGGGCTGGGGAGTGGAGGGCCAAAATGCGAGCATCAGGCAGGCCTGTTTGTTACGGGAGGGATGGGAATGGGTAGGGGGAGAGAGGAGAAGCTTGGCGGGCTACACGTGCATCGCTGCAATACCTCTTCTAACATCTTTGGCAATACTTCACGACTGTGACGCGCTTCGTGTGTAAGCATGCACAGACCTAAGTTTTCTAAAAGAACTGCAAGGGGAAGTGGAGAGGCCGGCCGTACCCAATTCATAGTTATGGAAACAACCGAAGTTGATTTCATTGTGTAAGTACCTAGACATAATTGAGTAGGTCGTCAGTAAGCTGGAACATTCTGGTCCGGACCAAGAGTAACCAACAACTGCTATGGCGGCCAGGCAGGCAAGGGATTTTCACCCATGGACCAGGCCAGTCCATGTGATCAGTGTGGTTGGACAAATTGTAGGGGTATGTGCCCAGCACAAAACAGTCGTTATTCGTGTGGCAGAATAGGACACTATGCTAAAGTGTGCAGAAAACGTACCGTCCGCAACGTAGGTGAAATTGCAGACACACAAAATGCCTGTCTGGACTTTGTGGTAGGACATTTGGTAAGACTGTAAGAACTCGGGTTCCTCAGGTTAATCCATTCCAAGCCAAGGTTGAGGTTAGGGAGCTGGGTAGAGTAATAGATTTCATCATTGATACGGGTGCAGATATTACTTGCATACCAACAGAATTTTTAGGATCCATTGTTCTCCAAGCTTGTGCCAGTAAAATCTGTGGTCCAGATGGTCGGGCTTTAGAAACAGTGGGTTTGAAATAGTTGACATTCAGCTACAAGGGCCACGATCAACAAGTGACAGTGTATTTCATCAACAAATTACGCAACCCACTGCTAGGAAAAGATACTCTCCAAGCATTAAATGTTGTGCAAATTGTAAATCGTGTGAGCGTTTAATTGGAATTTCCTAAGGTATATCAAGGTTTCGTAAAAATTGAAAGGGAAATGGAAATACATTTGGTGCAAGGGGCTAAGCCATTTACATTGACAACTCTTAGGATCGTTCCAATACCGATGTTGGAAAAAGTTAAACAGGAACTGAACAGGATGGTCAAGCTTGATGTTATAACCCCGGCTGACTTTCCTACACGCAGTTTTGTGCCCCCATGGTAGTCGTTACTAAGGGTGACCGAGTGAGAATCTGCTGCGATTTTACTGAATTGAACAAATATGTTGAGCGGGCTGTGTTCCCAATACACAAGGTTCAGTACACTTTGTCACAACTTAAGAGTGCAAAAATCTTTAGTAAACTAGATGCAAATTCAGGATTTTATCAGGTACCCCTTAGCGAAAACAGCCAGCCTCTTACCACATTTCTTACGCCCTTCGGGCGATTCATGTGTAAGCGACTGCCATTTGGGTTAAATGCTGCACCAGAATTCTTTAGCTGTAAAATTGCTAGGGTATTAGCGGGTATATCGAATTTTCTTTACCATGTTGATGATGTTCTTGTGTGGGGAGAAACTGTTGAGCAACATGATGCAACACTGCGTCAGGTGTTACATAAGTATAGTGATGAGGATATCACAATTAACATGTCCAAAAGTGTGTTTGGAGTGAAGAAAGTTAACTTTTTGGGTCATGAAGTTACAGCAGAAGGCATTGCAGTTGATCCAAGCAGAGTAAATTCCATTAGTGAATTTTCAGATCCTACAAACAAAGCCGAATTGTTGCGTTTCCTGGGCATGATTAATTATGTTTGTAACTTCATACCCAACAAAAGTCAACCTTTGGAACCGCTCAATGCCTTCCTGAAAGAAAACCAGATGTACGTTTGGGGTACAGAATAGCAGAGAGCTTTTGAAAGGGTTAAAGAGCTGTTGCAAACAGCACCATGTTTGGCCCACGTTGACATGAGCAAGAAGCTCATAGTAAGCGCAGAGAGTTCTTCTTATGGCTTGGGATGTGCATTATTGCAAGAGGGTATTGATGGTATTCATGAAGTGGTGTGCTATGGCTCACGAGTATTGTGTAAAACGGAAAGTCGTTATGCCCAAATAGAAAAAGAAGCCTTAGCTTTGACTTGGGCTTGCGAAAAATTTTAGGAATACATCTTGGGGCTTCAGGTTATACTTGAGACAGATCACAAGCCATTGGTTCAGTTACTCATGTCCAAAAATATAGATGAACTCACACCCAGGCTACAAAGGTTTAGAGTACGGTTAATGAAGTACAAGTACACTATCTTGTATACTCCAGGTAAGCAATTAGTGGTGGCAGATTTTCTGTCTCGAAATCCTTTACGGGGTTGTGACCCACTTGCAAAAGAACTGTCTGCTGATGTAACATCACATGTAAATATGGTTGGAAATGTGTCTGTGGCAGCAACCATTCTTGATCAGATAAAAGAACACCAGCAGTCTGACCGAATTTGTCAAAGGTTAAGGATCTACACAGCTACTCAGTGGCCACCCAAACGCAAAGTCCCAGAAGAGCTCCTTCCTTATTACCAACATAGATTAAACATTAGTGAATGTGAAGGAATGCTTATGAAAGGCTCAAGGTTGATAGTTCCTCCACAGATACAGCAGTATGTTTTAAAACAACTGCATAAGGGTCATTTAGGTATCACCAAGTGGAAGGCTAGAGCTCGAGAGGCAGTTTTGTGGCTGGGACTCTATGTCCATCTTGAGGTCCTAGTCCAAATTTGTCCTGTGTGAATTGAACACAGGGATAGTGCTTAGGAACCGTTTATCAAAGAAAATGTCCTAGACTACTCATGGCAGAAAGTAGGAGCAGATCTAACTAAGTGTCAGGGAAAAGTGGTTTCTAGTCATTTCAGACTATTATTCAAGATATTTTGAACTGATAGAATTGGTTAGTTTATCGGAAGTAGCAATAATACAGAAATGCAAATCAGTATTTGCGAGATATGGAATCCCAGAAGTGGTTAGGACTGACAACGGACCTCAGTTCAAGGGCTCATTCTACCAGTTTGCAAAGGAGTATGGGTTTTCTCATAAACCAAGTAGTCCATATTTCAGCCAGTCCAATGGTTGTGCTGTAGCAGCTGTCAAAACAGCTAAGAGACTTCTAAATAAATGTAATGATATTAATGAGGCCCTTTTGGCATATCGTAGTGCACCCCTGGAGTGTGGCCTATCTCCCCTAGAGGTGATGCTCGGTACGAAAGTTCGGACCACTGTACCTTGTAATGACCTTTACCCAGACAAAAAGCCAACAGGTAGTGCGGCAGAAATTGGCACAACGGAAGGAGTACCAAAGTCAGTGGTACAATAAATGGCATAGGGTACGAGAACTGTCTCAGCTTGATAAGGGGGACCGCATGTGGATTCCCGATCTGCGGGCATGGGGATCAGTGTCGGGTACACCAACTGATCTGGCTGTGCCCAGATCGTACCTAGTCCAAGCAGGGCAGCACATATCGGCGTAATCGGCAACATTTTGTATCAGCACCAGCATGCAAAGTCAGGGAGGAGGTCTGGTGTAGGGGAGGTATTCCAGCCAGTTTACCTGAGAGATTATGAAGGAACAGGAATCTGATTTTCTCAATGACAGTGATTAAGACAGTGAATTGGAGTGGCATGGGTGGGACAATGTCGATAAAGGTATTAGTACTGACCACTGTGAGGAGGAAGTCACTGGAACTCGCCAGTCGAGTAGTAAAAGGGTGCCACCTGGATGGATGGCAGACTATTGTAGATCTTAAATATCTGCAGGATGTAAATACTGTTAAGTGTAGGTTGCAAGAATTGTGCAAAAATATGTTTAATGCGTGTTATGTATGTGTTGTTATATGTACGGTTTGCTAAGTGTTTGTTGTAAGAATCCTGCAAAAATGTGTTAACACATAAACCTTAAGAAACTAATTTGCAAAGTACTTTTGGGGATGTTATGCTAATGCCTATGATAGTTGAGTAAGATTTGGTTAAATTAAGGTGTAAGTGCATATATTTCAATCATTGACA
Organism: Medauroidea extradentata; assembly: GCA_003012365.1. NCBI lineage: Eukaryota > Metazoa > Arthropoda > Insecta > Phasmatodea > Phasmatidae > Medauroidea > Medauroidea extradentata. The sequence continues at coordinate 7,604 of PNEQ01080686.1, forward strand.
GTGAGTTGTAAACTAGAAAAAAAAAATCAATAAATAAGAGGAGAGATGTTGCATCCCTGACTCAAGTAGTGGGGGCCATGGTGACTCGAGTACGGACGACATCTTTCACCCTGCTGTAACATACATGAGAATAAGGCTAACTTATTGTAAGGTAGAACCCTTTTAGCATCTACAACATTCAGCAGCTGGGAATACTTAAGAGGTTGGAATCAGTAGTTGAGCACAAAGAACCACAAATCACAAGCTTGCTGACACGATACAAAAGTGTATTTGAGGGTCTAGGTGAAATTAAAAGTTGAACCACGTACATTAGTGTTACGAGAGGGTAGTACAGCACCGGTTGCCATTATCCAAAGAATCCTATTTGCACTCCATGATAAACTGAGTGAGGAGATTGATAGAATGCTTACACTAAAAGTAGTTGCAAAAGCTGTTGAGCAAACTGACTGGCTCAATCCACTAGTAATTGTAAGGAAGCCTTCAGCTGACATTAGGGTCTGTCTAGATCCACAGCCCTTAAATGATGCAACTATCAGAGAGCATTGCAGGTTGCCAACTTTTGAAAAGGTTACTGTTAAAATAAAAGGGGCACAATATTTTAGTACTTTAGATGCAAATAGGAGATTTTGGCAAATACGCCTTTCAGAGGAAAGTTCAAAACTAACCACCTTTGATACCCCCTCACACGGAAGACTTAGGTTCACATGCTTACACTATGGGTTGTCGTGTGCTCCAGAAATAATTTACAGTGTTTTCAGCCAGCTGTTTAAAGATCTAGGTGGAATACAAATTTATGTGGATGATGTTATTGTTTTTGGCAAGGATAGGGCAGAACATAATTGTAGGTTGGAACAAGTACTCGAATCGGCAAAACAGAAAAATGTCGCATTTAATCTAGAGAAGTGTAAGTTTGGTCTGACTGAAGTCAAGTATATTGGGCACCTGATTGGGAAAAATGGCATTAAGAGAAACACAGGTAAGGTTAGAGCCATCATTGAATTTCCTGAACCAACCGACGTTACAGGGTTACAGAGATTTTTAGGCATGGTTAACTATTGTGGAAAGTTTGTTCAAAATTTTTCTGAAAAAACAAATGTGTTACGTGAATTCTGTAGAAAGAATGTAGTTTGGTCGTGGAATGAACAACACCACAAGGCTTTTGTACACTTAAAAACACTTTTGACCACCACACCTATACTTCAGTATTTTGATGAGGATGGCACTGTAGTGCTGTCAGTAGATGTATCACGGAATGGTCTGGGAGCAGTTTTGATGCAATCAAAAGGCCCAGAAGCATTTGCTTCAAAATCACTTTCACTGGCTCAACAAAATTACGCACAAATTGAGAAAGAACTTCTGGCTATCGTATACGGGTGTGAGCGTTTTCACCAATATATTTATGGGCGTACGTTGTTGGTGGAGACGGACCACTAGAAAAATGTTCTGTCAGACTACAGAGAATGAAATTAAATTGCAGAACTATGGCATCAGGTTAAAATATGTGCCAGGCAAGGATCTCATAGTTGCGGACACATTATCAAGGGCAGGGGGACCAGATGACAGTTTAGAATTGCACGAGCAGGAAATCACAGCTCATCAGGGTATGGTTATACATCTTATGCAGGCATCACATGATATTGTCATGAAACTTCGGTTAGAAACCATGAGAGATGAGACGCTGACGGTACTGAAGAGTACTATAATGAGCGATTGGCCTTCTGATAGAACACAAGTACCGGCATCAATCAAGGCCTTTTGGTCATACCGGGAAGATTTGACTGTGTATGATGACATGATTTTCAAAGGCACACAGATTGTAGTTCTGCAGAGTATGAGGCATAATCTTTTGGACAGAGTTCATTATGGTCACTTAGGTTTACAGAAGTGCAAATGGAGGGCAAGAGAGTGCATATTCTGGCCTGGAATGTCTAAAGAAATCGAAGATAGGGTAAGTAATTGTACTACATGTAGGGAGACAACAAAACTTAAATGCCATGGAACCTATGGTAAACAAAGATACACCGAGTAGACAGTGGCAAATAGTTGCAGCGGACATTCTACATTTCCAAGGGAAGGATTATCTGCTAGTAGTAGATGCATACTCGAAGTACCCGGAGTTTAGTCAGTTAACAAGTCTTACGTCAGGTCACATAGTAGGGCACTGCAAAGCCATAATGGCTAGACATGGTGTACTGGAGATCCTTTATAGTGACCATTGGTCACATTTTTCCTCTCAATATTTTAAAGGCATACAGTGAGCAGAGGACCTAGCTTGCTTCCGTGGTGCTGATGTACACTCTTCCTCTTGTGATAAGGGTGATTCTACAGGAGCACTGGAAACATGGTGTTGAAAACAGCCAAATGCAGGTTGTTTTTGGCTCTTCTACACGAAAGCATCAGAGCCACTAGATTTTGGCGTTTTGATGCTCATTTACTACATGAATCCAGTTCAAGTATGGTAGGATCATGGTGTCTACCAGGTCTGGTAAATGAAATTCCCTGATTTTTCCAGGTCTAAAACTCAATTTTTCCAGGTTTTCTTTAACACAATCACTACATCCTACGAAACTGAAAAAAAAAAAAAAAAAAAAAAAAAAAAAAAAAAAAAAAAAAAAAAAAAAAAAAAAAAAAAAACATGCATGACTGGTTTCAAAGTATTTCGACTCACTTAAAATAGTTAAAAAAGTTACTTTCTTTCAGAAGTGAATAAAGTGTCTCAATTGATGGCAAATAAAACATATTGTTACTGATATGTCACACATACTTTTGCAAAAACATAGTAAAAGTAAAATAACCCATCAATTTCGCAGTGACTCAACTTGTGCATCTATTGCACTTGCTTCAGAACGAGGCAAACCCAATACTCGAGCCTTCTTCACCTGCAGTGTTTTGATTTCCTCTTCAATTCTTCTTTTTTCTGCCTTATTCTTGTCCCTTTCTTCCTTTTCTTTTTGTTTGGTTTGCAAGGCTTCCTTACGCCTAAAACTGGCATTTCTTACATACTGTAAACTGTAACATGGACTTCGTGATATCAACATGCTCTATACCTCCAGATCGTTGAACCAGTGAACGCTCGTTTCAGCGCTGTGAGCGAGTGAGAAATGAATGCATTCTGGGAAGTTTTCAATTTTTCATTTGTAAAATGGCGGTTTGTTTATTTATTATAGTGTGGTGTGAATGAGGTTATTTTATTTATTTATTTTTATTTCAATGTAATGTAGTTTGATATGAAGTCAATTGGAACAGGCAGCGACAGTACGAAACATGTAGGGGGCTTATTCATAGTCGTTTTTGACCCGGACTAGTGCGGGATTATCGTCGGACTAATTTTAGACTTACTTATAGACGCGGACTAACGCTAGTCCGAGGATCATCGTGCGTTAGTCCGGTCTAACTTTTAGTCCGGACCAAGGGTAGGTTTAACGATGGGCTAAGTCGAAAATTAACATGGCGGACCTTTACAATATAAGACGACGTCTGTTTTATATACTCAGCTTATGGAATATAATTGATATTTTACACTAAAAACTTATTATACGTCTACACTGATAATTTTTTTAGTAATAAGCATTAGTTACTTAATTTAAAACGGTCAAGTTCAAATTTTGTGAGCAAAAAAATCTCGTATTGCGTGTTTATTGTACCGTGTAAAGACATTTACGTACAGCAATAATATTTTATCAAGTCTAATAAGATGGGAATTATTGCTATTAGCAATGTGAAACCGTAAATATACGATTTGTGTAAAATACATTATATATTAACTATCCACTTGCATTTGTATATATTAGCTATCTACATACATTTGTATATGTCTCGGTAGCTCAGGGGTAGGGTGCTGCGCAGTAATTGAAAGGTTGTGAGTTCAACTCTCGCCTGGTACAAAATATCTTTTGTTCTTTAAATTTGTTAGTTTTTAATTGTACATAAAGAAAATAATGCAGTTTTCTTATTCTATAAGTGCATTTATTCGGTACATTCTGTAACGTTAAATTCATTCTACATCACGACAGTAACTCCTGTAATATTTTGGTATAGAAACCTCTACTTGCACAAAATATTCTTATACATATTTCCAACGTTTTTATGCGGAATTTTGCTGTTAAATTTTTTTGTTAGTTCGTTGTATAATGCCACAGCACATATCGTTCTTAATAAAATTTCGACTAGTGCAATATACGTGTTTATGTATAGGTAGTGTAGATTAACCAGATACATTAGTTTTGAATTCTGCTATGCTTTTACAATATGTGTCACGGATTAATTTCCCCATTCTTTATCATGTTTCATCAACAGTAGTTTAAATTATTGTTTTAAAAGGCGATTTTTTTATCCACACATAAATTTATGTTTATGATTTTACTGTCAGTTTGGACTTATTTCGATTAAATAAATAGAACTTCGGTATCCTGTGACTATTAATTTAGTACTTTGAGAAATTAAAAAAAATATTTCACGAAAGCCTCGATCTCACGACTCTAAGTTAGAAAGCGAAAGCGTTAACACAGCTCTACAACGGCCACATTAATAGTGCTATCTGTAAAAAAATTAACTTAATTTTTTATTTACAGCATATCTTCAAGTGGCTTGATACAAAATGTACTAACATCGTACAATATATTCGCCATATGACATAACGGAAACAATATTTCGGGGGAAACGTAATCGTAATTCAAATTATTTTTACTAGCGAATGCTTGCTTGTGTGTTAAAATGTGATGTGCGCATGCGCGAAGCAAGTGGCAACAGTGTACAAGGCTGATCCCGCGACTATCTCTAGTCCGGCGTTAGTTGGCGTTTATGAATAAGGTAACACTTGGTCCGGACTAAGTCAGGACCAACCCTGGACTAACTGGCACAAGATGATCTCAGGATCATCTCACGACTATGAATAAGGCCCGTAGATTTTTCGTTGTTTTATATATATATATATTTTTTTTTTTACGTGAAAAGTGGCCTCTCAGTTTCGCCCACGGCCAATAACTCCAATTAATACACGAAACGAGTCAATAAGTAGAACCAATATCCATTAACAGAAAACACTATCAAACTCTAGAAACTTCCAGGACACCACAAACACATAATGTGCCGAATTCCCGACACAGGATCCAAAAAAACCATAACCGTCCACGACGGCGGCTACTGAAGAACGTGCATTAACCAAAATATGTTGTGTTATATTCTGGCTTTAAATTGCTGAAATGAGTGGGATGAAGTAATGTTGTGTTCCTAGCTGCGACGATAAATTTTCCGTTCGGCACCGTTTCCCAGTGTACGAAGAAGAAGTTTACAATCTTTGGTTAAAAAGAATTGGTAATAATAATTTATTTTACTTCCATCCAAAGAAGGTGTACAAATGTAAAGTGATATGCGACCGATATTTCAGCGATGTGTGCAAGATACTAGGTTCAATGTACAGTCTTCCAACGTTGCACTTACCGGTTAAGTTACTTTTTAAATTATAAAATATATATACCTAGTGTAACTCTGGAGTAAAATTATTATCTGTTAATCTGCTGTGCTTTCGTTTAGGTTATTGCATCCTTTATTTAGGCTGTGTGCCAATTCGTTGCAATGTTCACTCGTTCACTTGCCCTTGAGCACTTTCTGTCCCATAATTCCTCACGAGCCCTTGACCCCGTCGTAGCGAAGTGTGTATTCGTGATTTCGGACACCCTTATTCACTTAAACAACATAACCTATATTGTACATGTATAAATAAAGTCAACAATACTGCTATTCAGAAATTATAAATCGTACTTTTCGTGTACACTGTTTTTGAGAGAACACAGGCGAAATGTTTAATAATTACCTATATCAAGCTAACTATATTACTACCTGTATACTGAGTCAAACGGCGGGAAGATACTCGGCTCAATTAAAATGGTTAAAAAATTATATTGATTGATTTATGTTTATACATATTTTTAATTGCGCTTAAATTAACTTAAAAATGTTTTCGATTTGCTTTTTATTTAGGGAATATAAAGGGAATGTGTAACGGAATATATTTGCGCACATTAGAAAATCATGAAACATTAACTAAACTTTATAGTCACTTCGCCATTTTGCGCAACATTTCTACACAGTTATCGTGTGATCTCATTTCGTAAATATATATCCAGTTCAAATAGGCTACTCGTCTGTCGAAAATCGCAATAAAGTGGGTAAGGGGACATCCCACTTACCCTTAGCTAAAGGGGACATTTAAGGGTGCATTCGTACCCTTGGCTCGAATTGGAACAGCACTTGAGTGACGTCACATTCGCGATGCAATTTTTAAGGGCACGAAGCCAGTTAAGGGCCCTTACGGCCTGAATTGGAACATGGCTTTAGTCTACATATGTTCATGTCTGCATTCCTCAGTCTCCACAAAAAAAAGCAACATTTATAGAGAATAAATATCTAGACGCCGCCCATGGATTTTGACATAGCCTCATAGATAGGGCTGCATGTGAGGAGGAACATTTGCAACCTTTAAAAGGAAAAGGGGAGGGGTTCTAAAATTTATATTTTTTAAAGAAAGTTGTTACGGGGCCTCCCCTCAAACGTTTCAAGCACGTACCGCTAATCAATTTCATCAGACAGTTTAAAACGTTTGGAGGTATCAATTTTTTTAACATCAAAATCCACAAACATAATTTTATCAAATTTAACTTACCGTTTTACTACTGTAATGTTTTGGAACAAAATTCATAAAATCCACTAACATAAATTTAACAAATTTGACATGCCTTTCGATTACTGTGTTGAGCACATGAAATAGCAAGTCCTTGGTGGAAAATTAATACGATAATAATGTTACCGTAATAATTGAGCTTTCGCAAGTGGGCTCTTTCCCGTCCCTACAACACTAATCTACCGGACCCTTTCTAAACCTCCCAACCTCTCTCTGCCTCTGGCAAAACATTCCACTCGTACTGTCCTCACATTCATAGACAGTTTTCGGTTAGGTGTTTTAAGTCAGTTACACCAGTTTGTCGTAGACATCAATACTATTGAACCTCCAACAATATGTTTGTTGCCTACTTGATGAAGACTGATTTATTATTAATTCAGGAAGGGGCGGTCCTTTGTTTTAATAATTTAATGATTTTCATGAGAAAATTTAATTATTTGTAAATCTTCCACACACGTTCTGTTCATTTTAAATTAACTGACATAGGAAAAATATCATAGCAATAAACATTCAATAAACTAATGCCGTGCCATCTCAGGATCTGGAATAGTAATTAACTACATAATTAATTACCTGCCGAACACAATCGCTGCACTGCCATAGGCTAGATGAAACTATGTGGATATTAACCGAGTATTCAGTTGATGCTGTTACGAATCCTACAATGGAATATAACTCAATAGAAATATGTGTTTTTGACATTAGATGTACTGATGTCATTCACGAAGGTAAAATTTGCATCTGGAAGTAAACAAAGATACCTACTATTAAGGAACACATTCAAGGTTAGAAATTATAAAATGAGAGACAGGTTTATGAACATGCGCATTTTTGTACCCTGGAGACAGCATTTTATATTTTATTGTTATACATGATGTCATAGAATTTCAAAACTGGTCCGACAAAATGTTTTCAGCAACCATGTTCAGAAAGTCAGTTCATTGTTCATCGGGATGTTAAAACTGGTGGATATAGGATGAGTTTCCAAAAAAATAAATACGGGTATTGGATAAAAAATTGTTATTGCAGAGGTCAAGCATTATCTGTGAATATGGTGTTAAGTTATTACACCTAATATTAAATATACCCCGCAGCAAGTCAACTAATTATATTTCATTGTATTTCCAAACAAGCGAGTTTATTTATCTTTAGAAGAAATTTGCGCTCTAATACAGTTGTTTTATTCTTTTTCCAGTTTCTTCATATGGACATATAACATGGGACAAAAGTTGAATGTTCATGAACATTTGTCCTAGGACAGCCTATCTTAGGACACTAGTTTCTGACAGTTTTGTGACGTCAGAGGGTTACCTGCACCAGTCTGGGGATCCGCGTCCTAATAAACTGCTTCGGCTTGGACAATTGTAGAAAGGCATTTATTGTTTCTAATAATGTTATGTAAAACACAAGTTTTGAAAAGTCTCCAAAAAATTTGAAAGTTTTTTTTTTTTTTTTTGGCTTCTGCAGAGTATCATCCCTACCAGCACACAGACATCCTGAGGACGTCCGTAGGATGTTGGAACTGTCGTCCCTAGGACGTCCTAGGGAAGTTCATTTCAAGTCCTTTTTATGTAGGAAAAGTTCATGGAAAAGTACTACCTACGGACATCCCTAGGATGTCTGGCATACACATCCCTGGGACATCCCTAGGAGCTCCCTGGGATATGTAATAAACACATCCCCAAGACATCCTCAGGAGCTCTCTGGGATCTGCATTAAATGCATCCCCAGGACATCCCTAGGAGCACCCTGGGACCTGTATTAAACACATCCCTGGGACATCCCTAGGAGCTCCTTGAGACCTGTATTAAATGCATCCCTTGGACATCCCTAGGAGCTCCTTCCAGCAGCAAAAGTAAAAGTTTAGTATTCAACACAAAAGAAAAATCAAATGTATTTGTTTTGGTGATATGTAAACTTAGTATTTAACACACAGTCAAATACACATAATTGTTAATGTAGCCTCTTAAAATCTTTTGAATAAATAATTCGTCTGTAATAAAATTTTTTTTAAATGCTTCAACTTCCAAAATTCTACCAGTAATAATAAAATATGTGTGTCGAAATTAATAAATTTACCAATTTCTTAAGGCATATATAAATGTTATGAATTATCTACTAAAATATTTTGCAACAAACCTAATGTATATTTAAATAATATTGTGAGCTATCTATTGGTCATATTAGGAAATTGCCTAGAAATCCACTATGTCCCTGGGAGCTCCTGCTCGGTCATCCCAGGGAGCTCCTGCTCGGACATCCCAGGCAGTTCCTCAGAGGAGCTCCGTGGGAGCTCCCTGTAAGGACATCCCTGGGT
>PNEQ01080687.1:0-23315 GCA_003012365.1 Medauroidea extradentata
TTTCCTGTTGCAGTATTAGAACAGCTTAATGGCTCTTCCTTGAAAACAACATCTCGTGATCGTATCAGTTTGTTGTTCTCTTTACACCATATTCTGTAACCATCATTTTCTTCATATCCAATCAGAATACCTTTTTCGGCTTTCTTATCCAATTTCCTTCTCTGCTGCTTTGGAATATGAGCGTAGCACGTAGAGCCAACAATCCTTAGGTGTTCAATCTTGGGTTTCTTTTTCATCCAAAGCTCATATGGAGATTTACCATTCACACTCTAAGGTCCAGTCAGATTCAAAATGTATGCTGCAGTATTTATCATTTCAGCCCACAAACCTTGAGGCATTTCTTCATGTGCATGCATTATAGAACGAGCAGTCTCCACTAGAGTGCGGTTTTCTCTCTCGCTGCAACCATTCTGTTCAGGAGTATAGGGCATTATCAATCTTTGCTTGATCCCATGTCCTTTCAATACATTATGTACAAGTTTATTATTGAATTCTCCTCCATTATCAGTGAGAAATTCTTTAATAGCAATACCACATACTTTTGTTTTTTTCAGAAACTGTTTCAGCTTATCTGCTACTTCAGACTTACACTTCATGAAATAAATACCTCTATATCTGCTAAAATCATCTTTAAAAAGCACATAGTATCGAAAGCCAGAAACTGATTGTGCAAATGGACAACACACATCTGAATGAATCAATTCTCCAGGAGCTGTAACACGATCACGTGAACCAAACTTAAGTCTGTGTGTTTTCCCGTAAACACATCCTTCACAAACTTCACAGTCTAGTTAAAGTTTCAAACCTATTTCATCAAAAATTTTCTTTTTTACATATGTTTTGTTCTGATGGCCTAGTCTTTCATGATAAAGTTGCTGCAAATTTTCTTCAGCTACAGCAACTTTTGTTTAATATGCATAAGCACTTTTCATCAATATTTTAAAAAGTCCACCATGTCTTTTTCTTGTCCCAACCCATTTCAATTTTCCATTTATTCGAAAAAAAAAAAAAAAAAAACATTTCTCCATATTCGACTTAAACTCATTACCTGCATTTCTATCTTGTGCGGCTAAAACTGAAAATAAATTTTTACTTATATTTGGAATGTACCATACATTACATAGTTGTAATTTTTCTGTGGCGCCATTGACATAAGCTTCTATTATAACTGTGCCTTTGCCTACAGCTTCAACTGAGTGTCCATCTGCTGTTTTGATACTATGTGGGAAATCAAATTTTTTAAAATTTGTGAAAATTTCTTTCTGATTTGTGACGTGATTAGTAGCTCCATTATCAACATACCAGTCATATTTATCACTGTCGCTTAGATGTGGAGAGATTGTTGCAGTCACAATGGACATACTTATCCCAGTTCTATTTATATTAGACTGAGGTTTAGGTTTTGGTGGTCTACCATCTGCTATCCACTTTGGACATATACGAACTATGTGTCCAACTTTTTTACAGTAATAACAAGTAATATGAGATGTATCTTGTACTTTCTTCATTTCTGTAGAAGCTGGTTTTCTACCAGTTACATTTGTATTCACTGCCAAGGTCTCCTGGCATAATTCTGTGATTTTTTATCTAAAAGACTTTTCAAAACCACATAGCTGATTAGTGAGATTTTCAATAGTTCTCTCATTTTTTATTCAGTAACATCCAACTAGATTTAAAGGAAAAATATTCCTCTGGAAGTGTATCTAGAATTTTGCAAACCAATAATATATTTGGAAGTTCACACAGTCTTTCTCTTTAGACAATTCTTTGCACAAAGAATTCCACAAATTTTTCAATTTTGACATGTGTGTAGCTATGTCATCACTCCCTTCCTTTTTAAAACTGAAAAATTCTGAGCAAATATCATAAATTCTATCTTCACTGATCCTTTCAAACAGTCTATGAAGTTCCTGCCACACTTCACGAGCTGTTGAAAATCTCATTACTTTCTCCAGTGTCTCATCAGTCATATGAGTTGTGAGAGCAAGTAATGCCATACTGTCAGCTTGCTTAAATTTAGCTAAGTTAGTGTTACATAAAGTTACCTCAACTTCCTTAGCATTTAAGCCTAAGACTTCTGGTCTTGTTATACTTCCTTCGATGACTTCCATCGCTCCAGAAATACCTCGCAGAAGTGTACATACTTTGTACTTCCATGTAGACCAGTTAGCTTGACCTTCCAAAAGTCCAATATTAAATTTTATGTTTTCAATAATTACCAATTTTCAATTCTTCATGTGGTAACATTCATGACACAGAACAGCATCTGGGCCCATAACCTGTTGAATTTTTCATATAATTGGTAAAATAATTGGAAAACATATTTTACTATAATTACTTACTTACTTACATTTTCTTTACTTGTTCTGTTTACTACATAGAAGTTAAAAAGTGTTTGAAACTGCCAAGGAGATTAAATAAAAAGAATAACTATTATTCCAACGAATGCTATAAAATAGCACCAACATTCACAATGTCTGGTTATGTTCCGATAATCATCTGAATAGAATTTTAAGTGGTGGTTAGCAATGTTTTGTGTTTTTCGAGTTATGGTTAACTTAAAACTATTGTTTAACTAGTGATATCCAACGGTTAATTTAAACACAAGAAGAAGTTACGTGTGAACATTAAATAATATGGAAGATTGTGTTTTTAAGCAACAAAACATAACCCTGGTGATGAAAACATGGTTATGTGTTACAAAATCAGAATAATTAATTAAATGTGAATTTATACTAACGAATTCTTCGTTTCTTGAATTTGTATTGGATAACAGTTTCATTCGAAATGAAAGTATCACTGTCAGTACAAAAGTTGATTCACAACTAATATTATGTCGCATACAGTTTAGTTCATAGAGGTTAGCACAAGTGGTCAACAACAGAACAAGAGCCGATCTATATGTAATGTATGTATGCTTGCTTTCGTATATAATAATGTATTCATAAGTCAGTCTGATAATATATGTATGTAACAGTTGTAATAAACGAATACACAACCAAACTACATGGTGCCGAAAACCAGGACATAGGTAAATTAGATTAAAAGTGAAGCAGTGAAAATGGCTAACGACTCGGCGGTCAGCTAGAAACCGCCTAAATATTTATCGGTATCGGGAAATGGAATGCCGGCAACATGGAAATCGTGGTTGCATCAGTTTAATTGGTACACAACAGCAAATTGGTAAGAAAAATTCCGAGATTCAAGTCGCAACGTTTATGACGGCGATCACACCCGAAGTTGCTAATATCTTCAATACATTCTCCCCCTCTCAAGCGGAAAGCACAGATCTCAGCACAATCAAAAAAAGATTAGATACTCATTTCGCACCAAAAACAAATGGCACATACGAAAGGTACATTTTCTACAAAATGAAGCAAGAAGGAAGCCAAGCCTTCGATGAGTTCCTAACCTCGATAATTAATTAAGGAAATAAATGTGATTCTGGAGATTTGTACGATAGCCTACTTCGAGATAAGTTAGTGGTAGGAACTGTCAGTGACAACGTGCGCGAGAAGCTTTTGGCAGAAGAGACACTCATATTTAACCAAACAATAAAAATTTGCAAAGCATGTGAAATTACCAAAAATCAAGTGAAGGCTATAAGGGTACACACATCTTTGCCTACAGTACGTGCAGGAAGTCAGAAAACCAGTACGTTTGTAACTGGTGAAGAACACCCAAGCAGGAAAATTAAATGTCACAAATGTGGTTATAGCCACCAACAATGCCCATGTCCAGCAATTGGAAAATAATGTAACAAGTGCAGGACAAAGGGTTATTTTGCTCAGGTATGTAGATCAAAACAGGTACACACAATTTCAAGTAGACCACAGGACCAAAGTTTAGAAAAGGATGATGTGGCCACATTATATGTATCACCCATTAACATTCGTCCAGACGAGTTGGACTGGACAGAAAAACTCATGCTTCCTAACAGCCAGACAGTTAGTTTTAAACTGGATGCAGGAGCACAATGTAATGTTCTAAATCTTAGCATTGCAAACAAATGTATGATACACATTAAACCATCCAGGACAAGAGGACTTCTCTCGTTCAGTAAAAACATTGTACCTGTATTAGGAGAAGCCACAGTAAAAATGTCTACAAACATAAAAACCACACACTTGGTAAATTCCATATTGTGAATGGAGGTCTTCCAAGCATTTTAGGGAGGCAAGCCTGTGAAGCATTGGGTTTCATTAAACGAGTGGAAACAACAGCTGTCTGTGGGGAGTTGTTGGAAGGAATTGGGTTTTTAAAGGGCTTTGCATATGACATCGACCTAGTAGACTAACCTAAACTCAAAATTCACCCACCAAGGAAAGTACCTTACTCCATTAGAGAACAGGTTAAAGAGGAACTGGATAATATGGTTAAAAATGGTATTATCGAACTAGTTAATGAACCCACTCCAGTAATGTCTCCCATGGTCGCAGTACGTAAAAATGGTAAGGTGAGAATTTGTACGGATCCATCAGATATTAACAAAAATCTAAAGAGATGACACTATCCATTACAGATCATTGAAGAAATAACCGCGTCTAAAGGGGTCCACATACTTTACCCTCCTCGATTGCACTAAAGGATTTTGGCAACTGAAAGTAACTGAGAGAACATCACAATACCTAACATTTTCGACACCTTGGGGTAGGTACAAATGTAAAAGAATGCCATTTGGGCTTGCTTCTGCACCAGAAGTTTTTCAGCAGATAACGTGTCGTACATTGCATGGCATTCCAGGCACAGGATGTTCCATGGATGATATCCTCATATGCTGAGAGCAAAGAAAAATTAGAGGAAATGACAAATATCGCTATTAATTAACTAATAGAAGTAGGACTAACCCTAAACCCGAGAAAGTGCATTTTTATATAAAAACAGGTGAAATTCTTCGGCCACATACTTTCAGACAAAGGAATCCTACCAGACCCAGCAAAAACAGAAGCAATAGAACGACTAAAGGATCCACCATCGATCCACGAACTACAAAGATTTCTCGGAATGATAAACTACTAATCTAAATTTATTCCCAGAGTAGCAGAAATCTCAGCCCTGCTATGGAAACTATTGGAGAAGGATGTCACATGGCATTGGGTCACTGAACAAAAAATGAATTTGCTGCACTCAAAGAAACTCTCAAATCTCCACCACTACTGAGGTACTACGACCACAATAAACCAGTGACAATCTCAGTAGTTGCCAGTAGTCATTCAGTAGCATCAGTACTCCTCCAAGAGGATCAACCAATTACATATGCATCTAAGCCACTTTCTAAATCTCAACAGAACTACAGCCAAATTGAAAAGGAGGCCTTTGCCATCATCTCGGCATGTAAAAAATTCCATGAGTACATATGGGGTAACCAACATCTGACTACAGAAACTGATTACAAACCACTAGAGGCAATTTAAAAAAACCTCCAAGACAGCCCAGCAAGACTCCATAGAATTCAGTTCGAAGTACTGTCCTACAACCCTACAGTCGTCTACAAGAAAGGAACAGAACTGTTTATTGCTGACACACTGAGCCGTGACTGCAACAACGTACCAGAACCAGACTCACAATCTATGTTCGAAGTGCATGTAATAGTCCCAGTGTCACCAACATGTATATTACAATCAAAAGTATCAGTAACATTCTTGAGGGACCTTCACATATGATGAGTTTCTACTGTAACATTTTAAAGAAAAATCTCTCTCTGTGGTTTTTTGTCTTGGTTGGAGTAAAACTGCCGGTTCATCCTTCGAATATCTTACAAACTTAAAAGATAACATTTAAATACTGATGTGATCTGTACATGGACAAAGGGGAGACAGGTGCCATGTTGGTTTTCGTGGGAAAAACCAAACAACCCAATTGCCTGCTACTCAGTGTGTTGGTGCTGGTCGTAGGTCTACTGCCAATGTGAATAGGCCCCTCTGGATCCTCCACATCGCAGTTGTGTAGGTCCTGTTGAATATGCTGGTTGGTAAGTCTAGCTCCCTAAGTGCCAAGAAGTGGCCATGGTCGGAATAACTCACTCGCAGTTTAAATTACTGAGATTTATTAGTGTTTATTTGACTCGAACACTGTATACACTTGTGTGCAAGTTAAGTGTACTCAACTCATTAAGCCTTTGGGTGGCTAAAGTTGATAAGCGGCACAACACGTAGGTACACGACTGTAGACAATGTTACATTCAAGAGATTAAACCCCTGGGCACATGTGCTCGCGGGGATGGGGGTGGCACTACTCCAGAATGAACGAATTTAAGCTAAAGTTTCCGATAAAATGAAGTGACTATTGCAGGTTAAATGATTGACAAAGGTAATACTGGTCCAGGAGCCGAGACGCCGCTTAGCCATACCCCCTCATGCCCGGAACAAGACTGACTCGTCATGGTGGCTGCTTTCGCTCGTTGGCAGGGGTGGGCGCGATGACGACTTTACGCGATCGCTTTCTGCACTGTTGAGTGGAGAGAAACATACAAAACACTTGGAAAATGTATTATTAAATAACACAATGCTGCTTGCTGAAAACGTGATAAATTACACATTGAGGGAAATTACTTTTTAGATGTCTAACGTTATGGTTAGCTTGTTAAACTGTAACTCTCAGTTCGAGTCGGAATTGTTTAATAAAACATTACACACTATGAAGACTAATTGAATAATCTTTACATTGCATACAAATTTATATTAAAACACTTGGCATTCTCCACCCTGGTTTTCGTGTTGTCAGGTTGTCACCTTGTGCCGCTCCCATCACTCTGGAGTTCTTTAGCCCATTATTTGTTAATTTGATACTTCTGACATTACATGTGGTGTTGGAACTCAAAATTTAGTGAAAAATTCGTTGCGTAGAATGATGTATGCTTTGTGGTTATATCATTCCCGCACTGCATAGTGACGTTCGCTTTAGCACTTCGGCGCATCTTGCGCATTGGCGCAGTGATGCCTTATAAAACGACCAATGTCCCTTACTTTCAAGTGGTTCTTGCACGTGGGGTTGACTTTAGTTAGTGTAATTAAGCCTTCTAAGGAATTAATCCTTTGTGGTGCCTGGACGATCACGTAGTCGCATGAAAGAAGCCGCTTAGTTGGCCTGATGGTCATGGAAACACCCCGGGTGCATTCCGATGTCCCATCAGATAGTTGATGGTGCTGGCTGTGGCTGCTACTTTTTTTCATTGTGTAAATGTGCATCTGTAGACTAAGGTAAAATGGGACTTGCAACCTAAAGGCAGAGTTACAATAATCCGTCGCTCCATCAGTCGTCCGCCCATCTGTACTGGTCCACACGTCGACAGTCCGTCTACAAAGCTAACGATTTACATCAATTCGTCATCCGTCCGTCGTTATTTCCAAAGATGTTAGAAGGGTCCAGATGGAGCATGTCGCTGGGAGTGTAGCCAAACAAACGCTTGCCATGGTTATGACCAATATGACCAACTAAATAAAAAATGAGGAAATATTAGCTAGGAGGTGTGTAAACAGTGCTAAAATATAGAGTTTTCAACCTAAAACATCAATTAAAGAGCATAATACATTAATTTATCATAAAAAATACCAGTCTGATGTGTACTTTTGAGGTTAAAGCTGTATGGCAGCTGGCTAATTTGGTGACTCTTGGCTTCACTCCCCTCGACCTCATTCCGACCTTATGCTACCCCCGTGTTTATTCTTTCCATTTGCAATGCTACTGTTCTGTTGAACGTAAAAAAAATTCCCCTTAACAGTTTACTTATTTTTACGGATTTAATCATTAGTCTATGGCTGCTAATATGTGCAAATGCTGTTTTTCTTCTAACATAAATTTTGCGAGCATAATATTTACTAATAAAATTATTTACATTTTAATTTGAGTATATATTATGCAAATAAAATAGTTTGACTTAGTGTTTTAACGTTTAGCGTATACCAAAATTATCACAATCGTATTTTAAAGAATTGAATTTGCAGTACTACACAAGATAAAATATAAATAAAACTAACGTCACAGCCTTCTTACTAAAATGAAACTGTTGTAACAATCTCCGTCATCTTTAGAAGGCTGTGCTTTCATCCGTCGTCCGTCAAAAGTTAAAGCTTGCCGAGATTTCGACGGACGGATGGCAATATTGAAAGCTTCTGATTGGCTGAAGGTCGCGTAACTGACAGACAGACGGTCGACAGACGGGCGAGACGGATAATTGTAACTCCGACTTTACTTTAATGCAATTAAGGCCACGGTTCCCTATTTATGCTATTTTAGTAAGTTTTTTTTAATGTTGACAGGGAGCATATCGCAAAATCATTACATAGAAATGTTGGAAATTGTTTTTACTCATGTAGCATAATTTTTTTCAAAACTTAAGTTTTTATAATTTTGTCTAATTATTAACTTTAAAAAAATTTAATTAAGTCGATAATTAGCCCAAACTATAGAATATTCTGTTTTTAAACAATTAGGCTACATATTACAAACAATTCCCAACATTTCTGTTACGGTTTCGGGACATCTCTTCTCTATCAAGATTTAAAAAATTTAACTCGTGTACTGCAACAGACTGCTTTTACAACTAACCTAATTCTCTTCGCTTCAACTTCCTTGCACGATTCTTGATTTCTTCTTTTCTTCTGAGCTTTTCCTGGCGATGATGGTACAATGGAAATACACTTAGCTATGTTATCAATGCCGTCGGTTCATACTCCTCTTAGGAACAAGAACTTATTTAATGTTTAGATTTTCTTCGAACAATATAGTTAACCAAATTATTTCTTAGTTGCTTCATTTACATTAACAATCTCTGCTTCCATGGTTGATGTAGTTGTCATTGCTTGTCTCTGATTCAACCATTAAATCACTCCAATAGCATTAGAGGTAATTAATACTCATGTAGTTGGTCGAATAAGTTTTTGTGCATTTTCCAAAATCTGCATCGCTGAAACATTCTAGTGTTCCCCGTATTTTAATTGTACTTGTAGACAATTCCAAGTTCTGTAGATCCTCGAATGCAACGAAAAACTTCTTTGATTTGGCTCATATCCCCTGCAGATGGGTTTTCAAGAGATCTTGTTAAGAATCCCACACTGTACTCTATAACCGGTATAGTACAAAGCATTTAATACATTAATGCACAAACTGCTTTCCGATAAGGAAAATTGTGGTCTTTATCTTTATTTAACTCTGAGGTTCCTAAATTATTTACAATTGGCGTGGACATTGACATAGGTACAGTCAGAAAAATCAAAGTGTACAAGAATCCTCTTTGCATAGGCTTTCTGACTTAACTTTATACAGCCTCATTCTTGTTTTATTCCGATGCCCAAGAAGCAGTCTGCCTTCTTCGAAACGATTTTGAATACAGAATTCAGTTCCTTGAGAAAGCTATCTTGGTCTTGTGAATCAGTTGTTGCAATCAAGCCATCGTCCATACAACAGTAATATGGCCTTTCTATCGTTTCTTTCTCGAATGTACAAGCACGCATTTACTTCACTTACCTTGAAGCTTTGTTTTACTAGAAAACCTCCAAATTGCTTGTATCAGCATCTTTGAGCTTAATTTAATCCAGATTAATTTTTCTTCGGTTCACAGATATTAGGGTATCCTTGTGGTTGTAGTATGTAAATAACTTCCTCATGCTGTTGAAATGTGAATCTGAGCGAGATACTTGTTTTCATTTAAAGTATTTATTAATAACGAAAGAATTGTTTCCATTCTCGCTAGGACTGAACGTTTGACTGTAATCTATTTCTTGACATTGAATAAACCGATTGGCAGCTCATCCTGTATATTACAAAGTTTTACTACACATTTTTTCTTCATTTATTACATTGCAATTTTTCAATTGACTGAATGCATTTAACTCTCTCATTCTCGTACTGATAGATTTATATTTTCGATAGGTTTATCTTATTGGTATATATCCGATAATTCGATAATTATTGATTAAACCTTTTTTTATCGATTTAATAATTTTTGTACTAACTTTAACCTCCCTTATATAAAGTATTTTGTTCAATTCGGCCTCTCTTTTTGACATTTCGTCTCTTGTGCTCCCTATTAACCGAAAACAAGATGTTGCTGGGTGTTCCATTCGTCAAGTCAAAATGCCACGAGATCACTTACGTCAAGCCCTCGATGTTGTTGCTCTCGAGGAGAAGTTGGGAGCGCTAGTTGATTGACGTTTGTAGGCCGATCATATGCCATCTATTTCATTTATTGACAATGTCATTCTTTGAACAGATTTTATATCATGTTTTTGATAAAAACGACTAAAACTGGCAAACAGCGTATATATGTATTTATTTATTTTCTACGTCTATAAGGCGCAGTTAAGGCATTGATACCTTGTCTTACACTGGACCAATAACACATTATCACAACGAAAATGATACATTACATGATAATGAATAAGAATAAAAAAATTGTTAACATTTATGTTAGAACCATGATATGTATATGTACATACAAAAATAAAACAACCCAATTCATACACAGATAAATACACACACAAAACCAACCGGTTATCAAACTGAATCATACGTACACAAAACAAACCAATTTTCAATCGGAATCACACACACAAAGCAAACCAGTTTTCAACCAGAATCTCTCTCTCTCTCTCTCTCTCTCTCTCTCTCTCTCTCACACACACACACACACAAAACAAACAAGTTTTCACTCACAATCTCTCTCTCTCTCTCTCTCTCTCACGCACACACACACACAGCGAGTAGCGTGTTTCATTCTTCATTCGTCGGGATGACTGAGATAGTGCTTATTTATCACCTTCTTAAATCTACAGAGATTATTCACGTGCCTTTGTTCACTTTTCAAAGTGTTCCAGATTTTAGACGTGGCGATAGTGAAGGAACTGGGAGCAAAATTTTGTTTTGTGCAGTGGTACTACTGAGTGGCGGTCATTCTGGTAAGAAAAACGTTTGAAGAGATAATGAGGTTTTTTAGTGCTAAGTGTTCTATGGAGTAAAATCAATGCATGTGGATTTCTTATTTTATCCAATTTAAGCCAGGATAATTTTCTACGGTAGGGATTTATCCCGTCGCGCGGTTTTAGGTTGAATATGTACCTTATGCAAGTATTGTGAAGTTTATTTAAACGCTGAGAGTAACAATCGGTGAGACTGTTGTATATTACATCACAGCAGTCAATGAGAGGCATCAAAAGTGGTTTTTAAGTCAACGAGCATTAACCTTTTGAAACGTCTTAGTGAATGTGATGAACTGTGTACCCTTCTACATATTTTAATAACGTGAGAGGCCCACGACAAAGTTTGATCAATTACAACACCAAGATTGACCACATTTTTAGAGAATGCAATAATATTATTATTGAAGACTACTTGCGGTAAAACCGTTTTATTGATAACTGACGCAAGACATAGAGAACCAATAATTATACAATGTGTTTTTGAGGAATTTAAAGCAAGGCAATTCCGTTCCGACCACCCTTGTATTTCTGCGAGGTCATGATTTTTTTAGCAGAAACTGTTATTAAATCATCTTTACGGATATGAACATAAATTTGAAGGTCATCTGCGTACATATCCCTGATAGCAAAATAAGCTTGATTCAAGCTTGAATCAAGCTTGTCATGACAAGTCTGCAAGCTTGCAGCAATCTTGTCATGTCAAGCCATAAGCTTGAATCAAGCTAACTAGTCTCCACACGACAAGCTTGCAGCAAGCTTGCGGTCAAAGTTTGATTCAAGGTTGCTGCAAGCTTGTAGCAAGCTTGCCTCGTACAGGGTAGGATACAACTGTGAAAAATAGGCTTGACTCAAGCTTGATTCAAACTTACCAAATTGGGCTTGTAATGGCAAGTCTAAATCAAGTCAATTGCAGGCTTGCCGCAAGCTTACATGCTATCTGGGATGGTGCTTGGCACGTAATAATTTCTTTCCGATGTCGTTTATGTACAGTGAGAATGAAAGG
Organism: Medauroidea extradentata; assembly: GCA_003012365.1. Lineage (NCBI taxonomy): Eukaryota > Metazoa > Arthropoda > Insecta > Phasmatodea > Phasmatidae > Medauroidea > Medauroidea extradentata. Next base: position 11,920 of record PNEQ01080687.1, read on the forward strand.
GGACCAAGTACAGAACCTTAGGGAACACCAATATTTATATTTTTCCAACTTGATTGTTGCCCATGGAATACAATACGCTGACTGCGATTACTTAAATAGGAATTAAACCAGTCGCACACGCCTGAAGAAAAATTATGGGTATGTTTTAATTTTGCTAATAGTAGCTCGTGTCGAAATCTTTACTTAAAATCTACGAGGCATAACAGCGTTAATTTTCGTTCCTCCATGGCAAACCGGGTGTTATCAACGACATCAATGAGAGCCGCGCTTGTGCTGTGCAAAGAACGGAAGCCAGACTGAAAACTATCCAACATGTTGTTATTTACATATATGTAGAAACTTGCTGGTTCACTATGTACTCTATTATTTGGGACATTACAGGCAGGATATTAATGGGGCGGTAGTCTTTTTCGATTTTCGGGTTAGGATATTTTGCTATTGGCAGGTACAAGAGCTGTTTTCCAACAATCCGGGAAAATACTGTTTTCCAGTGAGGTGTTAATTGCATGTGTAAGAGCATGTAGGATTGCAGGCAAGACTGGTGCTATCAGTTTGACAGACAAGCCGTCAGTACCCATAGCGTTTGTTTTAATCCGCCTGAACGACTTGTGGACTTCATTAGTTATTACTGGCCGAAATAAAAAATTAGTGTTTGCATTTTCAAATTGTATATTTCAGTGTATTAATTGGGGCACACCGTAAATATTTGTATTTTACAACAATTACTTAGTTTCGTGAAATTTGTCGAGTAGACCCTAATAGATTGAACATTTTCAGATTTTCTTGTATGTAGTTCCTAAACTTTTACCTGTGACCTAGGGCTTATACATAGAAATAAAACCAATAAAGAAAAACATTAGAAGTACAGGGCTGATAATGAGACAGAAAAATTTTATTGCAGACTTATTCTTCAAGAAAAGAATAATTATTACACTGGTAGTCAATGCTCCGAAAATGCCGTTTTAAAGGTAAATTACAATCACGAAACATGCCATAGTTTGAAATGAATTATTTTCGTGTATGTATCGAAAATTAAAGCAACATTGTAAATTGAATAGTAGTTTGTAAACATTTTTCTATAAAAAAAATTCATACTTAACTCATGTATATCGGTGGGGGATCCAGACCAAGGTTTTAGGCGGAGGGGCGAATTATACAGATTCCCCTCATTAAAGCGGTGGTCCGGGGGTCCTCCTCCGGGAAAAATAAATTTTAAATTGCTATCATATTTAAGCAGTTTTATTATCACTATACCATTTGTACAAATACATAAATTAATAAATGAAAATAATTTGTTTCAGTGGGGAATTTAACAAAAATACTTCTTTAACAGGTGCCTACATGGACCCACCGCCTGGTTACATCCCTGGGCCAAACAACTGAAGACAGATTACCGTAACAAAAAAAAAAACACTTTTACAAATTAGTTCGTATTTCGCGCTGTTAATACGAACTAAAATTAGACAGGCAAAAATGTAGTCGAACCTTAATTACAGTATACTATATTATGAAATACCAACACGCAGTTAGTGTTGGCAACACAACTTCTCCTTCGCAAAATAAATAGACGAGTAACTACACGGGGGAGAAAAATACAAAGCATCTGCTGGAAACAAGCTACATTTTTTCGTTACCAGTCGAAATCTTTAGATGAAATTGTTTTGTCAGTTTCACTGTACGCTGTGTGTTTCTTGACATTTCAGTTTCTTGACGGATTTAGTTAAAAATTACCCATAAGAGTCGTTTTAGACATGGTAACAACATTTTGACAGCAGATTTAACAGAAAAAAAAAACATTAAATCAAACATACAAAATAAAGCGAAATATCATACAAAGGAATCAAGAAATTCAGTTTTCTTTACAGAACGATTAAAGAAACACTAATGTGTCTCATAAAAATTTCCTACCATCGAATATTTATAAAAAAAAAAATTGAAAATTTTAAAGCATGGATTCTACACGTCTCTAAGAAAACGTTACAAATTAAAACAAACCTGACATAGAGGAATATATATATGTGTATATATACACACACACATATATATATATATATATATATATATATATATATATATATACACACACACACACACACACACACACACACACACACATATATATATATATATATATATATATATATATATATATATATATATATATATATATATATATATATAGAGAGAGAGAGAGAGAGAGCTCAAAAACTTTGCAAACTCTCATAAAATTATTCAGTAAATTACACTTTATTTTTATTTTTTAGCAAGTATCCAACATGAAATAAATAAGAAATAATTTATTTCACTTTATGCTATAAAATGTTTATAACAATTCAACAATTCAAGAAACTTATATTAAATTGCGAAATTTAGACGGCGATTACCTAATTTGGCAAAACGGTCAATAATTTTTCCCACTTTGACATCAATGTCACTTTGTATATGCAGTATAGCTAAGCCATTCATACTCTCCTCACCAACCGTGAACATAGCCACGTCTTCAAGCATCTTAATGTAGAAAAAGATCGTTCTGCACTAGCCACACTAACTGGCAAAGTAGCCAGCACCAAAATTGGTGTTTTAATGGTTGGAAACAGGTTTCTGTTACAGTGCAAATATGCATGCATTGCACTTGTCGTTGGAAGACATCCTTGATCACGTTCCCAACGTAACTGTAACTGCCATAATTGTAGCTCACTTTCTAAAACTTTTCTTGCTATCTCTTTTTCTTACCCCAGAAATCCGTGGTGATTTTGAACAATATTCAAAACGTCCCAAGAAAACTCTTCCGAATTAACACTTTTGTATACTAAAACGGGCGGAATACACAATCTTAGACTGTATAATTGTAGTGTCATGGGTGAGACCCTTGATTTAAGATCTTCGACAATGTTTTCGAAGTTAGGGATAAACAAAGTTACTCTAAATTATGTATCCATGTCACCTGTTGTAGTTGTTGTCTTTTGGCTATTCTGGGCATTTTCAGTTCTGTCACTATGTCAACAGCGAAAGCTTCAACCTCATCCATCAAATTATGACAAATAAGTCTCACAATCTCTTGTTTCACATCTAAACTGCAATTAATTTTTTCAAGCATGTCTTTGGCCACTACCATGTCCAAAGTCTCTTTCTGAAATAATCTGATGATGGGCAGAGTGACTGCAAGTATATCAGACAGACATATTAAGCACACTAAAAATTCAGTCTCACAAATAGCAGCACTTTGAGCTTCAATACTCCATTCCGAGATAGCTGACAGGGCATCTGATATGTTCGGCAAAGACTGTCGGAATTTTTGAAGCACGCTGTCATGCCTCTCAACCCACCTTGTCTCACATAATCCAGTCAACTGCATGCCAACAGTTTGCCTAAGAACTGAATTGCGTTTTAATGAACCAGAAAAGAAATCTATCAATTTTTTCTAGGAAGTGAATACTCGCTAGATTATTTAACTTTAAGTCTTGAATTATACTTTGCTCGTTTTAATACTGCTAATGTCTCTATGTGAACTACTTCATATTTTTAATTTGTACATAGCGCAAACTCTAAATTTTTTAATTTTTTTTTTCGAGTTTAGGGAGGGCTATCGCCCCTATCGTCCCACCTTAAATCTGCCACTGTGTACATGTCATATAAATATGCTATAATGGGGAGAAGGCCATTTCTATAAGTCAAACAGATTTTTGGAATAACAAGCTGACACAGAGCTGGGGAAGTTATGACTTTATTTTCAGTTTTTAAGTTTTACTAGCTGTCGTAGCCATGCGTTGCAATGCCCATTACATTTTTTAGGTAACTCGTTTTGCACCTCTACCCAGTTTTGCCACCTCCTATCTCCGCATGTCTAACCAAAGTTTCATCGCAATAGGATGAATTGTCCAGGAACACATAGAAAACGATCAATCAACGTTCAGTTTTAGAAAGTAGATACTCCATTTAACTTCATGAATAATGTACAGTAATTATCTTTTCCAAATGTGTAGTTCCGCGTGAATACTTTTAAACATAATTTTTCCGATTGCCCTTTATGTATTTGATAATTGTTACTTATAAAGTTAGTTCAAAATATTTTCCAAGTGCTTACACTGTGTCTGTTTATGAATAGGCCTAACATTTAAGAATTCTAAAACACCCAACAGTGTTACAATTATTAGTTCAGGTTCTTTCGTGTATTCCATCAACGCAACCGGGGTTTGATTTCTGGCAAGATCAGCTCGGATGTTCGCACGTAGGAATCGTGCCGTACGACGCCGGTGGTCAGAGGTTTTTTTTTGGGGGGGGGGGATATCTCGTTTTCCACGCTCCTTCATTCCAGTGGTGCTCCGTACGTATCACCCGTCAGCACAGCTGAAAACCTCGCTGCTAAGCACTGACCAAAATATATTCACTTACTCATATGTGTATCCTGAGAAATTTATATTGGGGAATTTGAAATTATATTATGGGAAACTGGCTAATCTAATTTGTTAGTAAGAGGAAAATATATTCCCAAGTAACGTCTGCTAAACTATCGCTATGTCATTCAACAACTAAATTACAGTTTTTTTTCCCCAATTGGACGCCCTTCAGTTGTAGTTTTTATTGAATCTTCATAGTTGTAATTAGGAACACGGCTTATTTTAACCTTTGTTAACTGACAATAAAAATATAATATTATCGTTGAAGACCACGTCTGGTAGTTTTATAGTGATTCTAAAAATATAATTTTGAAAGCAACATAATTTTCATGTCAGAGACTCCTGAGCGGTCACCATACAATTGTATTGAAGGAATGTCTGTGTGCCAAAGTTCAGTGTACGTTCTGTCTTGAATTTTGCATACATACGATACATTTTGAAGGAAGTCGGTCTAAAAAGACAATTTAGAGTGCTTCAAATCAGTGTTTATAATTATGAATAATATCCTTAACAATGACATAACTTATTTTTGTTCAGTGTGTGTTTTCTTTCGTACATTGACACAATGGGCACATGTGGAATATTTACTTTTAATAACTTTTTTTCGCACAATACATCGCATTTGAATCACGTTGTAGGCGGCGGACTTAAGGTTGGTCATCAGTCGCCATATTAGATACTTTATTAAATTGTTTTAATTCGGCGTAGAAAAGTTAGTGTGTGCGTTTGTATAGTTGATTCTATTTACATTATGCTACAATACAAACATCGCAATTGAACTTTTAACGATTTATTAGGCTGCAAACAGTCCAGCAAATTAAGAATATATAACAAATTGTTTGAATGACTGCGGCCTAAATATACGTAAAAGTTAAAATGATATGCTTGCAGTGTAACGTAAGATAATTAAAATTCTCGCTATGATTGCAAAGTTACAATTTTTCTCAGATTTTTTAGTAAGCAAAAATTTTAATTATCTAATACGGTGACTAATGTCCTAACTTAAAGTTTCGTTCCCGCCAGTTGAGTGCCTCGAGCATAGATACGATGAGGCAATTGGTGGAAGAACAAGAGTTGACCTTAGAGCACACGAGTTACTAAAACACCTATGACGTAAAACAGCCGAAGCTACAGACATACAGAACCCTTAAGAAAGGTATCACTTCTAATGCTGATTATACTCATTTCCTCATGTTCCGCGCAAATAGTCATGGGAGTACTGAAAACCCTGTTCATAGGAGTATTAAAATTTACAATTCTGTTCGTATATTTGTACAAACTGTTACTTAGTACAAGGGTTTCATGAAAAAGCGTAGGATTATATATATATATATGTATGTGTGTGTGTGTGCGTGCGTGTGTGTGTGCGCGCGCGAACGTATTTGTAGAGGCCATATCAATGGTTTAGCATAATCACGCGTCATTTATTTAGATATAATAGGCCAAATAAAGTTACGACAGTTAGTTCTACCTCCATTACCCATCATATTTTACAGTAATTTTTGTTAACATCTAGAATCAAGAAGATATGAAGCGTAATGAAATATACTGGCTCGTAAAGTATTTGCCACACCAGATATGTTTTCTTTTTCTCTATGACAAGCGTGTGGTGATTGATGCTATTTGTAGGCAGTTCCAACACTTCAAATCTGTGACATTTGAACGATTCTTGCAATGGGAGGGGATTGCATTATAAATTTATCAGTATTCATTGACGTTAGCCATTGGTGGCCAATTTTACTAAGTCGCAGGCAGATACCCTACAGTAAAACACAAATAAATGTCTGTTTCAGCTGTTGTCAACGAGTATACGCAACACAGAGTCAGATACAGGATTTCCGGGACCCTATGCAAGTAAGTTTTCGAGCTCCCTGCCTCTGACATCATCCCAAATACATTTTTCCCGTGTTTTTTTTTTTACCAACAGTCAAAATTTAAGATTAATGGGATAAACATTGTTATTAGTGGATAAACGTTTTCAAACATTGTAATATATCAGACCAGCGCTGGATCTCTGTTGGCAGTAATCGTTTACTTAACACTTGAGGGACCGCGGTGGCCGAATGGTCAGACCATTCGCCTCCCAGCAAGGTGATTCGGATTCGATTCCCGGCGGGGTTGGTCCCTGGATTTTCGCATGTGGGAATCGTGCCGGACGATGCCGTTGGTTGGCGGGTTTTCTCGGGGATCTCCCGTTCCCCCCGCCTCTTCATTCCGGCGCTGCTCCACACTCACCTCATGCCACCCCTCAACAGTGCTAAAAACCTCGTTGTTAAGAGCTGAGCAAAACCTCTCACTCACTTAACACTAAAATATTTCGTACCAGAATGTGGGGGAAAATAAATGTATTATGACTTCTATCCACTATTAGAAACACAGTGCCCAGTTTTTTTCTTTTCGTCGTTGTGAAGGATCTTGTTTTCTAGGTAAGTGAAAAGAAAATGCCCAAAGAGTGTGCTCTAGTAGTCTACATATCATTCTACTCAAATTAAACGAAACTTGTCATGAATATTTCTATTGTACCTACACAGACAACGATGGGATTAAAAGAACACATACACATCGTTATTACACGCCATGTCATTAAAGCCTTTTGGTATATTCTAACTTGAGGATGTAGGTTCCTAGATCTGTTGATTTTATGTTTGCTTACTTGTAACTGAAAGATTTAATTTTGAATTTCAGAGCCAGTAGTGACATAAAGCATTACTTCACGGAATGTTTTGAGCTTAGTCGAGCTTACTGTTGTCTATACTTGCTGACGTAAGACCGAAATTAGTAAATAATTCGTGTATATTAAATTACGATTCGACAGATCAAAACAGTAAAGATACGTTAGCAAATATGATCTTAAAATAATGGTTAACACATTTTATATTTCCTACTTAGCTTTTTTTTTTTTTTTCAAATAATTAACACATCGTTTATCTTATGGAGACATTTAAATAAAAACACGATTTTTAGGAAACTTCCTCCTTAAGTAGAAGTCTGCACAATCTGTGGTGGTTTGTTAATAACAAAGTTAAACACTGGATAGTGTGGATGACAACTATGTATATATATATATATATATATATATATATATATATATATATATATATATATATATATATATATATATATATATATATATATATATATATATATATATATATATATATAAAAACTGCATGTTCAAAATATGTAATGTAGTTTATGTAAAACATGCGCAGGAATTTCAAAATTATATTTAAAGACAAGATGTCTTAATAGTCTAATCAAAAGCAATGTTGGATTACGACAATAACTCGTGATAGGCATTTAGTAAAGATCACCACTACTTTTACGCAATACATATGACTATATCTCCATGCTAGAAAAACAAACGAAGTAAATCCCTTTCACGCTTTTGTTTTCATAACAACACCCTTTACAACTACAAGAAAAAGTTGACAATATGCTTCAAGGTTTCAATTGAGAATGTGATAAAATACCACACGAAATTGTACACATCTGGAAAACATACTACAAAATTCACACGGCCAATAATGCCTCCCGATCCCTGGGCGTTAAGGTCACTAGCCCCTATTTACGTTGTTTTAGTAAGTTTAATTATTTAAGTCCTGAAAGCAAGCAGATATCGCAAAAACCGTTACATAGAAATGTAGGAAATTGTTTGTACTATGTAGCTTATTTAAAAAAAAAAAAACATAAGTTTCTATAATTGCGGCTAATTATCGACTTAATAAAATTTTCTTAACGCCAATAATTAGCCAAAATTTTAAAAACCTTTGTTTTGAAAAAAAAATTAGGCAACAGAGCACAAACATTTTCCAACATTTCTAGGTAACGGTTTTGCGATATCTGCTTACTTTCAGGATTTAAAAATTTCAAGTCTCAGAACTGCGTAAATAAGAACCTTTTGGCCTTAAGTTTCCGTACACTCAATAAGTTTGCTCTATGGTTAGAACACGCTGAATGGAATCCTCCAGTTGTTGGTTTAGTGCGGTTAGATCTCCTTCACCAACCATCATCACAGGAAGAAGTCGCACAGAGTTATGCTTCAACTCCGAGCTGGCCATCAGAAACAAAACCGAGTATCTTGCCTTACTACTGTAAATGAACAAATATTGGGTTTCAACTCCGGAGCGGGCTCAATCTGACAAGCACGGGCTAATCAGTATATGCTATTAAAATGTGTTGTTCCCTTTCACTTAGTGTCAATCATTATGTCTACACCGGCACACGAAAGATCTGTTTCCGAAACCTCACTTTGTAAACTAAGGCTTCAAGGAAGTGTTTATACCATACCCGAAATGTCAGTTAGGGAAACTTAAGTTTGAGTGTGTCGGAAACAGCTGCATGTGTCAAAATATGTGAAGATTTAAACAGTAAATTACACAGTAAACACTACGGAAACGGATAGAATATTAGAGAAATCACACTCATTTACCTATACCAGTGGACAATTTCCGCACATAGCGAACCTGTTTGCATTTGCGAAATTTCAGTTGATGCTATTTCTATACACACAAACGCTACTATTTTCTTAACACTCAAATTTGTTTATTTATACTGTAGCTACGGTCAAACTAATTATTAATTTCACTTACTTTGCATTTCCAACACAACATAATATCATTCAACCAACTGCCATAGTATTTAATTTTTGAACGAAACTGAGGGAAACCTCAGTTTTAGTGTTTTCACCGAACACGAAACTAAGCTTACATCAAGAAACTAGAATTACAAACTCAGGTTTCCATCGGCAACGAAACCTCACTATCGTGCCGTTTACACCGCACTAAAACAGCAGTTTCCATTACCCAGGTCCAAAACTGCAGTTTCGTGTGTCGGCGTAAACATACTGTATAGGAATACATATAACTGGGAAAATTATGTGTTTAGTCGTAGCCGAGATGAAATTAAAAATAATAACATTTAATTTTTACCACCTTCTTCTGGCTACACCACTGATAGAGATAATGATAGTTTGTTACATTACAATATAATCATATTTACAGAAGTTATGTGCACACTTCTTTTCACCGATGTCTCCCAACAACGCGATCTGGGTTCGACTCATGGTGGTGTCGGCAAAATTTCCTCTCACAACTTTATTGATACGTGGGGTCATTAACATTTCGCGGAAAGAATTTTGCCCCAGGTTGTTTCAGTGCCTTACGTGCACATCTGTAGTTATTATTGGCTGTGTGTCTCTGTGAAGTGGCAATTTCATTTTACTATGTCACAAATTTTTTACAGCATCACTACACGTCTGTGATTAGCTTGTAGAAGCCAAAGACTCGTGAGCGTCAAAACATCCTATATTTGCCTATGAAGCAGGACATTTAGCAGTTTCAATGGGTCTCAACTTCAATCATAGTATCAATCACAACAAAAGAAATACTTTTTCAAGGCAAGAATCGTTCAAAGGTCACAGATTCTAAGTGCTGGAAAGTAGTAGGAAAAGGCCGGTTCGTTTCGGTGGCGCGTGTCGCCGGAGCTCGGAGCCACGGCCGCCATCTTGGCCGCCATCTGGTCGGCCATCTTGTCGGCCATCTTGTCCGCCATCTTGTCCACCATCTTGTCAGCCATTTTGTCGTCTGTTTTGTCGGCCATCTTGTATTTCATTTTCTCCTGCTCTATCATTCTGTTAATTTTTTCTCCTGCTCTATCATTCCATTACTTCGTGCTCTCTCATTCCTTCGAGAATAATCTAGGTTTTTTCTGCTCTGTCATTCTTTCGAGAATAGTCTCGTATTTTATTTTCTCTTGCTCTATCATTCTGTTAATTTTTTTCTCCTACTCTATTATTCCATTACTTCGTGATCTCTCAGTCCTTCGAGAATAATCCTTTGTCTTCCATGTTTTCCTGCTCTGTCATTCTTTCGAGAATAGTCTTGTATTAAGTTTTATCCTGCTCTGACATTCATTTGATTTTTTTTCTCCCATTGCTCTCTCATTCCTTCGAGAATGATCTAGGTAATGTTTTTTTGGCATCCATGTTTTACCTGCTCTGTCATTCTTTCGAGAATAGTCTAGAGCATGGGTCTCAATGTCCTGCTCTATCATTCCATATTTTCCCGCTCTGTCATTCCTTCTAGCATGGCTCCGACAGACGACGCCATCCCTCTCGGCTCCGACAGACGACGCCCTCTTTCCAAGTCATCAGTCTCTCTTTCTCTCTCTCGGCTCCGACAGACGACGCCACCATTTCTCTCTTTTTCCAGCACTGACTGCTAGGCAGCGCTGCAGTCGGCAGCCATGTTTATTCCAATGGTTACTTCGTTGTCTGCTAGAGTATGCTAGTGTCTAAGAACAAAGTCATGTGTGAGTGAGAGCTCGGCGTTATGATTTTTTTTTGTGTGAACTAAAAATTCTTTCGGCGATAGCTAGGATCTAACTATGAATCCTTGAGTACCTGGTAAAGACACATGACCTTGTCCACCCGGCTAACAGTGTCCAACAGGCAATGTTCTTACTCTCTTCAAGACATGTATATACTCTTTTCGTTATACTTCAAAATGTACAGTTTCCACATACCTCTAATGAGCTGCAGTTTCCTCCACCTTGCCTATTACACACACTAAAGTAGTCTTATAGTCCCAATGTAAATTTAAGTATGAATATGGTGAGTTATTTCTTGTAGCAACATCTTCTAGGCAGTAGGTTTTTACATCCACTCCCAAGTTCCCCCTGTAGGAACGCCTGCCCTGGCATGTAGTCAGAATCTGGCACTGCGGGAGATGGCGAGGGGCGGTCACGGTCTTCGAAGACCCTACCGCCGGTGCAGCCTCCTCGATCACAGCCACGTGTCGCCGTGAACGATCTGCCACCCCAGGGCGACGACGAGGTTCTTGAAGATGAGGGAGGTGGGGACGTGGCAGCAGCCCCCCTCAGGTGTAGGCCCGATGGCTGTGGACTATCACCTACGTTTAAGGCGTCCTGTAGTCGTCGTACATCTTCTTCGCCTCGTCGAAGAGTGTCGTACACAAACTCTAAATGTTCCTCATCGCT